>OZ004706.1:81588249-81838249 GCA_963924515.1 Vespertilio murinus
CTGGAGGCCTGGTGTACGAAATTTTTGAATGGGGGTGTCCCTCAGCCCAGCTTGCATCCTCTCCAATCTGGGACATCCCTCTCACAGTCCAGGACTGCTGGCTCCCAACTGCTCACCTGCCTGCCTTCCTGATTTCCCCTAACCACTTCTATCTGCCAGCCTGATCACCCTAACCACTCCCATGCCAGCCTGTTTGATGTCTAACTGCTTCCCTGACAACCTGTTTGCTCCCAAGTTCCCTCCTCTGCCAGCCTGGTCACCCCTAATTGCCCTCCCCTGCAGGGTTGATCACCTCCAACTGCTCTCCCTTGCAGGCCTGGTCCCTCTCAACTGCCCTCCCCTGCTGGCCATCTTGTGGTGGCCATCTTGTGGTGGCCATCTTGTGTTCACATGGGGGCAGGATCTTTCTCCACATGGGGGCAGCCATATTGTGTGTTGGAATGATGGTAAATCTGCATATTACTCTTTTATTAGATAGGATAGAGGCCTGGTGCATGGGTGGGGCCAGCTGGTTTGCTCTGAAGGTTGTCCCAGATCAGGGTGGGGTTTCCTTGGGGCATGGGGTGGCCTGAGCAAGGGCCTTGTGGGGGTTTGTAGGCCAGCTATGCCCCCTGGCAACTTAAGCACAGGCCCTGGTATCTGGAATTTATTTACCTTCTACATTTGAAATTTTGTAGCCTGGAGTGGAGCCAAGCCTCCTGCTCGCTCCATGGCTGCAGCCATTTTTGTTTGGATTTGTTTACCTTCTATAATTGAAACTGTGTATCCTTGAGTGGATGCCTGGGCCCACCAGGGTGTGTGGAAAGCTTGGTTTCCTCCATTGCCTGGAATCCCAAGCTTCCCTCCTGGTAGCCATCTTGGTTCAGTTTATTTGCATATTCACTCTGATTGGCTGGTGGGCATGGCTTGTGGGTATAGCGGAGTGATGGTTAATTTACACATTACTCTTTTATTAGGTAGGATTATTATACTAGAGGCTTGATGCATGGACTTTGTGCAAAAGTAGGCCTTCCTTCCCCTGGCTGCCAGCATTGGCTTCCCTCTGGCACTTGGGACCTGGGCTTCTCTCTGGCCATTGGCAAGCACCTGGGACCTAGGCTTCCTTTTCAGCCCTGGCTTTGTCCAGAAGGTTGTCCGAAAAAATGTCTGGTCTAATTAGTACATTATGCTTTTATTATTATAGATATTTTTATTTATTTCAGAGAGGAAGGGAGAGGGAGAGAGAAACATCAATGATGAGAGAGAATTATTAATTTTCTGCCTCCTGCACACCCTCACAGGGATTGAGCTATTATTATTGTTATTATTATTATTATTATTCACAGTTCCTGGTACTTTTTATCAATTTTATTTAGCTTTCCTTGTATTTATATATCCCCATTCTCACAAACTAAACAGAAGTATGACAGATGTCATTTTCATCCTATTTCAAATAACACATACTCTTTTTCTGTGAACTGCTGACAACATAATGCTAAGCAATCCCATGGCACATTTACAAAGCACAGTATTTACATGAGGGAGGTAGAAGAAAATTGCCAGTTGGGGAAAGAATTCATATTCAGAAAAAACAAAAGCTCTGAGCTTTAAAAAGAGAAAGTTGAAGCTTTCATGGAGAAATGTCCAGCCCATGAATAGCTAGAAAGCTCACTTTGTAAATTAGTGTTATAGCATTTTTGCAAAGTGCTAAAGCAATTTAGTGTCAGGATACACCAATTTTAATAAAAATAAATTAATACATTTAAAATGTACAGGTACCTATATTCAAAAGCCGCTGGGCATTTTAATAGGAGATAAGTAAGAACCATTAATCATGCTTTCCACATGCCTTTTCACATTACCTAGGCAACTGTGGGCAGGCCGAGAAATGCTACTGTGAGGAAGCTGCTGGCTGGATAAAAGAGTGATTTTATCTACACTTTCTGCTTTATATTTAGCCTATACTTCAATCCACGCACAAGTAAGTACAAAACTGTACCTGTTGACAACTTAGATTTTTTTCACATTTTTGCCCTCCTTTTAGGAAAAGGTAGTACAGTCTGTGAAACTTGCATTTCTACTTGCCTGGCATAAATTATTGGCCACCTCAAGAAGAGAAGCTGGGGAGAAGCCACGTATGCATTGACCTTGTTTATGCATTGATCATGTTTCTATCCATGAAGGAAGTTTGGAGTCACCAAATATGTTAATAGAATCCTAAGCCTTTTTAGAGTCAGAAACTTCATTGAGAATCTAATGAAACAGCGGACCCTCTGTCCTCAGAAAACACATTGGAATATGGTACATCTCTTGATTCCCTAAAGATCCATGAATGCCACCTGAGAACCTCTGTGGATGGTCTCTCCCAGGCCATCCACTGCAGAGCAGTGACAATCACATGAAGAGTGACAGAAAGAAACCACCTCAGAACAAATTGACAACCTGTCTTTAATATCCATTCTTATAACTGAGCTTCTGAGATATTCTTATTCTAATGTTTCAAGTCAGCTGGATTTGCTTCTTAGATTCAAAGACCATTCAGCTACATTTGTGGTAAAATTCTGTCTTGCATACCTAAGCAGACCTTTTAACAAGGCACTTTCCATGATCAGGAAATGTATTACAGTTACTTCCTTAAATGCTGTAACCATGGAGTCAATAACATATAGCATCTGAGCTTGCATCCATTCTTCTCATGGTTCAAACCAACTGCTGGACTTGCCCCCTACACTTAATAGCAGACTGAGTTCTATTTCCTTTCTCTTTAATTATCCCCTTTCAACAGAGGGCAGGAGTCAGTTTTTCAGCTGTGATTTGATGACTCTTGTTCTACTATCTAATTTAATTAACTCCTGCTATAATAAACCTCCTCTCTGAGTAAAATAATTGGGTCTTAAGTATCTTCTAGCTTGTAATTTTATCAAGCCACTGAACCTTTCTGGGATTCAGTTTCCTGATAAGTCAAAGGATAGGAATGAACTTTAATCCCTAAGGTTGCTTTAAGGCTAATATTTGATGTATTTTTAACACCTACACAGTGTGTGTGTGTGTGTGTGTGTGTGTGTGTGTGTGTGTGTGTGTGTATGTGTGTGTGTGTGTATTACCTAGATTTGGAAATTTTTCTAGCTGGCTGATACCCTCTGAAGGAAATTAAAACACTCAAACACAACCTTTTCTTATTCTGTATGTTAAAATATATAGAACCATTTTAATTTTTTTCCCCAGGTAGACTTCTCACCCTGTCAAAGCATCTAAAGTTCACTATCAAATTATTCACTTGCAATAGTAAGCCTGGAATATTTTTAAACATTAAAAAAATCTGTCTTTATATATGTTCATTTCAACGACATAAAAATAAGTTGCACTGTATGACTAGTTGCACAGAGATGACATTTCAGAGAGAATCTGTGGTCCTCTAGACCACTAGATCCACCAGACAAGAGTACTCACCAGTATATTCCAGCACCTCCATCTCACACGGAACATAGCATATAGTAGGCCTTCAATGAATGTTTGCCGAGCAAAGGGAAGAGTCTAATAACTGACATGGGCTGGACATAAAGTTCAGCAATTATTTCTAGAGGGAAGGAATTAGACACTGGAGATGGAGTGTCAGTGGGTGGGAGTCAGTGTGAGAAGTTAGAAGACAAGCTCAGAAAGGGATTGGTGAGGCAGAAGGGAAAAGTTCATAAACCTGGAATTGTTTTTGATGGTTATGAAATTTATAAGCAATATGATGAAATAGTGAAAACACTGTGCATATTTTATTTCACAGTATGTTATTTTATTTATGGTAAAGTATATGACATCTCATCTCATCCACTGCTTAGATTAGAACCCTAAATGAGTACTGAATGAAACAGTCCTCTGAGAGAACCACAAAGCTGAGGTGTTATATGAAACCATCAAGTACACTGAAGGATATGAGCAAAACCATGATCTTCATGTCTGTAAGGCCCATCTACTTTAGCATCTCCCTCACTTTTCTCTATGACATTTACCAACATTAATTTGCAGTTGAAAATTTCAGAAAAAAAAGACTATAAAAGTGTATTTGTCTATAACTATTGAAAGATCTGACTTAAAGAATACAAACAGATATCTAGAAGTAGATGATTGCTAGCAGTGACTCAGGTGTTATGTCATGCTATTAAGTGCATAGATTTCTTACCTTCTTTCAGTCTGTTACCCTATGTTTGTTGAATTCCATTTTCATGGTTGCAAGGTTGTTGCTATAGCTTCACATCTATATTCAAGGTGGGAAAAAGTGTGTGTGTGTGTGTGTGTGTGTGTGTGTGTGTGTTAGAGGAAATGACATGCTAACTTCTTCTGTCCCCTTAAACAAATACTAAAATTTTGATAGAGCATGGCTTTACAGAACTATTCTTAGATGTGAGAGAGGGTGAGAGAGTGATCATCTCCCTGGGGCCGGGCACCTTGCTGCTCCTAAGACATTTGGGTTCAGGTGACAAGCATCAGAGAATGGAAATAGCCACAGTGATAGAGAGATAATGAGAATCAGAATGAAAGCAAAAACAATAAATTTATATATATTTTTGGAGTGTAAAGGCAGTCTTATTTCTTGTAATTGCTTTGAGTAGCTGTCACTGCTTGCTTGCTTGCTTATCTCAGGAGAACTTTTAGCGAGTAATGAAATGTTATATTTAATATTTCAAATAATGAGTCAGATATGTCCTGTGTTGCAATTTTCCTGATACATAAAAAAAAATACATAAACCATTAAATGTATTAAAGTTGTATATAAACTCACTAATTTGTGTGTATACAGTTTTGAGACAAAGTTCCTGTTTTTTGTTATTGGATAAAATTGAGAAAATGATAATATTTTATTTGTAGAAATGTTCAGGGGAAAATACAAATTTTTCCTACTATACGTGAGTCAAAGAAATGGGGAAGAAAAGGCAATAAGGGAAATAGAAATTGTTTAGGTAGCATAGCATAAGGAGAATGAAATTTAGACTGGCAATAGCAAAGATTACAGCATGAAAAGAGAGGACAAAAATAAAAAAATGAATGCTGAAGTTTGTTTTCTAAATTAACCTTTTTATTATGAAAAATTTCAAGCATATACAAATGTAGAGAATATTGCAATAAACCTGCACCTATTTATCTCCCAACTTCAACAATTATTAACCCAGCTCAATTTTGTTTTGTTTACATACAACCCCTATTTCCTCTATTGTTTTAAAGCATATCCAAGACTCCTTATCATTTCACTAGGGGCCCAGTGCACGAATTTGTACACCTTGAAAGGAACTGTGGACCTTGAGGCTGCGGTGGGCACAGGGGTGGGTCTCAGGCCATCCTCCAGGCCCCTGTCTGGCCCCTTCGCTGTGGCCCCCCAGTTCCCTGTCTGCTGGCAGTCTCCGCTGCTCCCACGTGCTGATGGTGCCAGTCCCACTTGCACCTGTGGGCAGGCACCAGCAGCGGGTATGAGTGGGGCCAGTGCTGTCAAGAGGTGCGAGCAGTGGCTGCTGCCTCAATTGCTCCTCAGGAGCATTGGGAGGTGGAGAAGCCCTCAGGGATGATCAGGGCTGGCAGCCGCTGCTTGCACCCACTGAGGGCATCAAGAGGTCAGGACCAGCGCTGGGCACTGGCAGCAGGTGTGAGCCACAGCTCTGACACTAGCAGCGGGTGTGAACAGTGGTTCCAGCACTGGTAGCAGGTGCAAGTGCCAGGTGGGACTGTGGCACGCTGGAGCAAAGAATTTTCAGTAACCACTAGAGGCTCACCCTGATGACAGTGACTGGTGCTCGGCCTTGGTCTGGCACCCCTGATCACCTGCTCCACCATCCTGCTGTGGCCAATGCCTGCCATGTTCTGCACACGCTCCCTGGTGGTCTGTGCAAAGTCATAGTGACTGGTTGTTTGTTTGTTCAACTATTTGCATATTATCCCTTTATTATATAGGATTACTAAATATCTAAGTAGTTCTTTTTAAATAAAAAAAATCCTTAAATATGTAGATATTTTTGGATTTGGAGAGAAGAGAGTTCAAATGCTAGCTTGGTGCCAACAGCTGTGGGGCCTTAGGCAAGTTCTTTCACCCACCTGATACATATAAATCAAGCATCACCCAGGAACTTAGAAGCAAATAGATACACTGAATAATTCCTGATAGAGATAGACATAATGAAGAAAATAATAAAACAGGGTAATGAAAATGAGAATGATGAGGGTCTAACTTTGCACTGGTTGGCTGGGGAGAAATAAACCCTTATCCACTCTGCCCTGGCTTCCTATTCTGTACAAAAAGGAGGATTTGACTTGTGTCTCCCATGGTTCTTGAGAGTTAGGTAATATCTGAGAAGGTGTTTGGCAAAAGCCTGGCACGTGGCCCCTCTCAATAGTGAAAGTCACGGTGATGAGGATCTCCTGGTTCCCCTTCCCAGAAGGGCTATGATGGTCCATCCTGCTTTATTCTGACTTAAGATGCATTGACATGTGCTAGGCTGATTGTCACACTGTAGACTAGAGACTAGTAACAACTGTCACCTCTAATACTGCTTCCCTCTCCCCACCATTCTGGAACTACAAGTATTTCTGAAATTGAGTCAGGAAAATAAGGTAACTTTTGGCTTGTATCTCTTTCCTCCTCCTCCCAAATTTTGTGGGAAGTAAATGGTTTGTAAATTTGCCATATTTCTTAATGTAGAAAATGCTCATTTTTGTTGGAGTATTTGAGAAGAGCTGCTTAAAATCTTATATTAAATTTATAAAAAAAAAATCTTTGGAGATTGAGTTTTAGTTTCCAATTTGGCAGATGCTCAATTCTAATCCAAACAAAGTGCGATTGGCAGTCTATCAAAAACCAGAACATTTCAGGTTTCAGGAATGGCTACTTTTCTAGGATTTAATGATCTTTTTCATAATATTTTAGCAGATCAACTTGTATTTATATTAAATGTAGGATTTGATCCAAATTTCATGTAATAAAGCAACAAACAAGGAAAAAAAATAGAATTCAATACAGCCATTCATTTTCTTTAGATTTGGTGAAATGTGAGGCCAATAGGCTGCTGTTTACACAAACACTGCTTGTGTACAGCCTGGCCACTTTGAAGAATACAGGTTCTCATTCTGAAGGAACGATTGAACAGTTTTTGCAATCCGTCACTCCCAATCCTAACCTAGAAGAATAAGAGGGCTGAAGGTGGGTGTTGTTTTCCTGGGATTGTGATTACATGTAGTTTTCATGACGGGTTCTTGCCGATCCCCATCATTTGATGAGGATCACCCCCTCATTTGGCTCCTGGGCCAATTAGTGCTGCTGGCCCTGCCTGGCCCAGATCGCTTCAGTTGGCCCTTTGCTGTTGGCTGGTCGCCTTTTCAGTCATTTTCCCTTTGCATACTACACTACCCCTCTCTATGGGATGTTTTTTAACCCTTTTAAAACTCTGCCTCATTTTCACCAGTTGCTCATTTTCCTGGCAAAGTCCTGTCTTTCTTCTCACCCCACAACCTTCTCCTTTACTTTCAAAAGGTAGACTCCATCTGACGCCTGAAAGCTGACCCCTGCTCTCTAACCTGGACCTCCCAAATCTGCCTCTCACTCTCTCTTCTATTAACCTTTGTTCCTATTGGGTTTCCCAGCATGTCATGTGCATTTCTGCCCCTGAGTGAAATTTGTTCCCCTCATCCTTTCTCTCTATTTCAAAATTCTTCTCAACTTATATTAGTTGTCTATTGCTGCTATAACAAATGACCACAGACTTAGTGGTTTGAAACAACACACATTCATCCTCTCACAGTTCTGTAGGCCAGAAATCTGATTTGGGTTTCATTAAAACAAAATCAAGGTGCCACCTTACTATGCTCCTTTCTAGAGGCGGCTTGGGAGAATTTGTTTCCTGCTCATTTGGGTTATGGGAAGAATTCACTTCCTTGTGGTTGCAGGACTGAGGTCCCTATTTACATTGTTGGCTGTAAACTGAGTGTTTATGGGTTGCTGCACCCTTGGCTGGTGGCCTTCTTCCTGCATCTTCCAAGCCAGCAATAGCAGGTAGAGTCCTTCTCAGGACCTATCTTTCTGCCTCTCTTCTCTGTGGCCTCTTCCATTTTTAAGCACTCATATGATTGATAATCCAGGAGAATCTTTCTAATTTAAGGTCAGTTGATTAACAAGCCCAACTCCATCTACAGCTTTAGTTCCCATTTGCCAAGTAACACAACATATATACAGGTTCCAGGGGTTAGGACATAAGCCTATCTGGGAAACCATTTTTCAGTCCACAACCACATAACTTAAAACATATATACCTTTTCTTATGAAAACAACTATAATACATATTCATTACAAAATATACTAGAAGAAATAATAATTAATAGCAACATCATTACTAACAATTATGTACATTCATTCATTTATATTTTTTATTTACAAACATAACTTCATTATCTACATTCATTTGAAACCCTTTTTCCACTTAATTATATATTAAAAATATTTTTTTCACCTGGTCAGAGTGGCTTAATTGGTTGGGTGTCATCCTGTGCACTGGAAGGCAACATATTGATATTTCTTATTTCTCTCTCTCTCTCTCAGCATATCATTGGGTGAAGATTAAAAAAATAATTATTTTTTCATGTTAAAAATTCCTTTACATTACTTTAGAGATATATACTATTTTATTGTATGAAGTTCTATAACTTGGTTAACTAATTTCCTTTTGTGGCTTACCTTATTTTCTGTTACTATAAATATTGCAACAATAAATACAAACCACTCTTTTAAATATAAGTCATACTTTATTTAACTCACCTTCCCTGTCCCTTTAGTTTAGAGGGAAAATTTAAAAAAATTGAACTATAAGGTGCTTGCTACTTAACATTTACTCAAGGAGTTCCTATCTTATTACTTGATTTTCTACATTTGCAAGTATGTCTCTCATGGACTCATTAATTCATTCACTCATTTGTCCATTCCTTTATCCATTATTTGAATATTGTTCAAGGTGTTCTATTAAGCTTTAACCAGCAGAGCTGGTATTTTCTGTATCTTCCCTCTAGTCCTATGTCTACAAACTTACAGTTATAAAGTTGAGATCTAATAATAGTTAAACCAGATGCTGAATGAGCAAATGACATCCCCCCCTTTTTTTTTACCTTTGTTTACATCAGCTCTAGTTCATCATTTTTTACTTCAGTTCCCTAAGGAACAAGCGTCTCATTCTTCTCTTTCACCTGTGCCTGGTGAAGAATTAAGAGTCTGTCAGTTATACTCACAAAAAAACTAGAATTAAAGGGAGTCAGAGCAGTTCAAGTGGATTATCCAGGGTTGGGGCTCTGTTCACAGGAATGAACTTTTATAACTCTGCTAGTTAATACTTATATGATATGCAACAGAAAATTGGAAATGTTTTTCTTTATAAATTTCAAAATCTCATTTGAGAAACCAAGATTTGCCAAAATCAATGAAATTTTTGATTCCTGATCATAGTACAACACAATGCATTTGTGCCAAACAACAGATTAGAATTTTATTAAAATGGAAATCTAGAAAGTATAGGGTCTCAAGAGTTGAATGTTTAGGGAAGAGAATTAATGATAGAGAAATTCATACAATTAAGTATTCTGGCTTTTAAGAAGCCTAATTAAAAACATCCCCTGACCTCTCTATGCAAAAGTAAAACATTTGCTTAAATTATTAAGGCCTAAAATGACCCGACCATTCTGATACTGATTTGGGGCCTCAATTTCTACCCTATTTATTGGTTTTCTTATTTTTCCTTTGGAGTTTTAAATAATTGATATTTGGGGGAGAAAAAATTGGCAGTGGAAGTGTCCCAAGCCTTGTCCCAGAGCAGATAGAACAAGCAACTAAACTGAATATCATCCACCCCAAATTGGCAAAGTAGACACAGCTGGTAGACAATTCATAGCTGGAAAGGGCAGAGGATGTGTGGAGCATGCCAAAGGGTACCAGGACCACACAAGCAGCAGCCACATGAGCAAGCTGCCATAGGCTGAGTGGCAGCCTCACAAGGCCTGCCCCCATCTGAGGAGTGGTAGCCCTGCACAGCCTGCTCCCATCCAAGGAGCAACAGCTACACACAGCCTGCTCACACCTGAGGGCAGCTGCCATGTGAGCAGCCCATCCCTATCTGAGGAGCAGCAGCCTTGTGAGTGACTGCCCCATCCATGGAGCAGCAGCTGTGCGATCAGCTGCCCTGTGAGCAACCTGTCCCCATGTGAGGAGCCTTAGCTGCATGAGCAGCCTGCCCCTGTTCAAGAAGCAGTAGCCATGTGAGCAGCCCAACCCCAGTTGAGGACCAGCAGCCATGCAAGCAATCTGCCCCCATCTGAGGAGCAGCAGCCTTATGAGTGCCTACCCCTGTCCAAGGAGCAGCAGCTGCATAAGAAGCCTTCTCCCGACAGCCAGAGAAGCCACTACTGCTGTGAAAAGCACCCACAAGAGGAGCTGCCACCAACTGAGGAGCCACTGCCATCTGAGGAGCCACCTTGCACAACTCAGCACCTAGATCCTTTGGTGAGAGCAAAAATGGGGAGACAAAGAAACCCCCAAAGGAAAGAAAAGGAAGAATCCCTAGAAGAGCTGCTAAGTGAAATGGAGGCATGCAATATGTCAGAAAAAGAATTCTGACTAAGGGTCATACAGTTCATAAGCTAGACGGATGAAAAAAATAAAAAACTTATGTAAGAATCAAGAAAAAAATAGTGATATAGCTGCAATAAAAGTTTCAACAGTAGACTAGGAGAAGTGGAGGATCAAATTAGTGAATTAGAACACAGGGAAGCAAAATACACCCAAACTGAACTACAATTGGAGAAAAAAAATAAAAGACAGGAGAGCCTAAGGGACCTATGGGACAACATGAAATGAAGCAACATAAAAATAATAGGGGTGTTAGAACAACAGGAAGAGGAAGAAGGGTTAGAAAACCTATTTGATGAAATAATATCAGAATACTTCCTTGATGTGGGGAAGAAAAAAAGCTACAAAAGCACAGAGAGTCCAAAACAAGATGAACCTGAAAAGACTCACACCACGACACATCAGATTACAATAGCAAATGTTCAGGAAAAAGAGATAATCTTAAAGGCTGTAAGAGAGAGGCAGGAAGTTACATCAAGGGATCTCCCATTAGATTATGAAATGATTTCTCAACAGAAACAGATCAGGCCAGAAAAGAATGGAAGGAAGTTTACAAAGTGATGCAAAGCAAGGGACTGAATCCAAGAATGCTCTATCCAACAAGGTTATCATTCAAAATTGAAGGGGAAATAAGGAGCTTCACAGAAAAAAAATGACTAAGGGTGTTTATCACTACAAAGCCAGCAACACAAGAAATGCTAAAGGGACTGGTGTAAAAAGAAGAAATAAAAAGGTAAGAAGGGACCCAGGCACAAAAATAAAAATGGCTAAAACAAGCACCTATCAGTAATAACTTTAAATGTAAACAGACTAAATGCTCCCATCAGAAGATATCGAATGGCTGAATGGACAAAAGGACAAAAAAACAAAACACACACACACACACACACACACACACACAAAATGACACATATATATTATGCCTACAAGAGACCCACCTCAGAACAAGGGAATCACACAGACTGAAAGAAAAGGGATTGAAAAATATCTCTCAGGCAAATGGAAAAAAAAAAAAAAAAGCTGGGGTAGCAATACTTATATCTGACAAAATATACCTCAAAGTGAAGGCTATAACAAGAGATAAAGAAGGCCACTTCATAATACTAAAGGGATTGATGCAAAAAGAGGATCTAACCTTGGTAAATATATATACACTCAACGCGGAAGCACCCAAATAAAAACAAACAAACAAACAAAAAACTCCCAGAAGATATCAAAGGAGAGATTGACAATAATACAATAATAGTAGGGGACTTATGCTCAATTAGCATTTGATAAAGGAAGCATGAACATATAATAGTGTCAAGACAGTCTCTTCAATAAATGGTCTTGGGAAAATTGGACAGATATTTAGTACATGCAAAAAATGAAACTAGACCACCAACTTACACCACACACAAACTCAAAATGGATAAAGGACTTAAACATAAGACAGGAAACCATAAAAATACTAGAGGAATTCACATGCAGCAAAATCTCAGACATATGCCGAAACAATAGCTTCATGGATACAGCTCCTAGGGCAATGGAAACTAAAGAAAAAATAAACAAATGGGACTACATTAAAATAAAAAGCCTTTTTACAGCAAAAGAAACCATCAACAAAACAACAAGAAAGCCCACTGCATGGGAGAACATATTTGCCAATGTTATCACCGATAGGGTTTAATCTCCAACATTTACAGGAAACTCATACAACTTAACAAAAGGAAGATAAACAACCCAATCAAAAAATGGGCAATGGACCTAAAAAGACACTTTTTGGAAGAGGACATATGGAAAGCCAAGAGACATGTGAAAACATACTCAACATCACTAATCATCTGAGAGATACAAATCAAAATGAAAATGTGGTACTATTTCACATTTGTCAAAATGGCTATCATCAACAAATGATAAATGCTTGTGAGGATTCGGAGAAGAAGGAACCCTCCTGCACTGCTGGTGAGAATGCAGACTGGTGTAGTCATTGTGGAGAACAGTATGGAGTTTCCTCAAAAAAATTAAAAATGGAACTTCCATTTGACCCAGTGATCCTACTTCTAGGAATATATCCTAAGAAGCTAGAAACACCATCAGAAACATCAGAAAGGATATATGCACCCCTATGTTCATAACAGCACAATTTACCATTGTTAAATGCCCATCAGCAGATGAGTGGATTAAAAAAATGTGATACATCTACACAATGGAATACTATGCTGTGATAAGAAAGAAGGAATTCTTACCATTTTCAACAGCATGGATAGAATGAGAGCATTATGCTAAGCGAAATAAGCCAGTCAGAGAAAGATAAATATCATATGATCTCACTCATTTGTGGAATATAATGAACAACATAAACTGATGAACAAAAACAGATCCAGAGACAGAGAAGCATTGATCAGACCATCAAACCTCAGAGGGAAGTTAAGGAGGGTGGGGGTAAGGGTGAGCCATCAACCAAAGGACTTATATGCATGGGTATAAGCATCGCTAATGGACACAGACACCAGGGGTGTGATGACATGGGAGGGGAGGCAATGAGGAGATAAGGACACATATGTAATACCTTAATCAATAAAGAAAAAAATAAAATAAAATAATTGATATTTGACTGTAGCAATGGTTTATGACAATTAGAAAGATGTTTTCCCTATGTAATGGATTAAAATATTAACATCTTCTATCCCTATCTCTTTCTCCTTCTCCTTTTCCTCTTCTTCCTCAATATTATTATTTTGATGGCATGGTGGTGCCCTTTTTTTTTTTTTAACTTCTTTGTTTTTCTAAGGCTCTTTCTTGTCAACAAAGTTTGTTCTTTGATTGAATGTAGTTTATCAGTGATTCCTTACTAGCAGTAAGTATTTCAAATAAAAAAGGAAACCTGATTTATTGGTGGGAAACTTGAATAGAAAATTCTGAGCTAAAGGAATTTGGAGATAGTGGTCTGAACTATCCATGTCATTTTCGTGGTGACTTTTTTGAGGTGACAATAACCTAATGTAACCCCTTCACTCTAATGGGTAACATCTGGAGTGGCCTGTGGAGTAGAGTTCAAAGACATGTTGGTGAGAGGAGAGTACAATAAATGATAACTTAATGAAAAAGGAAATGATCTCATGTAATAAAGTATATAGTTAAGAGGTAATGGTAGATAGAAGAAGTAAATAAGGATTAGAGTGAATGAGTGGAGGGTAGTTTGCAATTTCAAATAGCATGATGTGGTAGGCTTTATTAAATGATAACATTTTATTTATTTATTTAATTAATTTATTTTTAATATATTTTATTGATGTTTTACAGAGAGGAAGGGAGAGAGATAGAGAGCTAGAAACATCAATGAGAGAGAAACATCAACCAGCTGCCTCTTGCACATCCCCTACTGGGGATGTGCCCGCAACCAATGTACATGCCCTTGACCAAAATCGAACCTGGGACTGTTCAGTCCGCAGACCAACGCTCTACCACTGAGCTAAACCAGTTTCGGCAAATGGTGACATTTTAGCAAAGATTTGAAGGAGGTGGGAGTTTTTCATGTGCCTTTCATGGAGATGAGGGCTCCAGGAAGAGAAGTCAACTTACCTGTGTACTCAGATGCTACCTCCCATGAGTATTAAGGAGTCACCTCTCTGATCTCTGTCTCTTATATTCCCTGTAACCTGTTTTGTGTTTTTATTCCAGGCCTTTAATTTCAGGGCTCAATTTACCATCAATAAATCTATTCTAGTTTCCCCCTTGGTGGAGAGTGGAGTAGGGGGTTGATGATTCATAATCATGTTCCTTTGAGTGAAACATCTACAAGATGAATAGTCCTTTCTCTTGCTAGTATTGACCAACTCCTGTATTAACACTCTAGTACATTATTATGCTAACTGACACATAGCAAAACTAATTAGGTGGCTTTTTAAAAATTTTATTTTTACCTTATTGGTATGTCCCCTGCCTTTGGTAAGAAGATGGATAAACACCTACAAAAGAAGGTAGAGGATGGAGAACACCCCATAAAGACACACATATCTGGAAATCCAATCATGCATCGCTTAACTGTGGGGCTGCGTTCTGAGAACTACATTGTTAGGTGATTTCATCACTGTGTGAACATCATAGAGTGGGCTGACACTCACCTAGATGATGTAGCCTACCATCGTAATTGTATGTGCTACACTTTTATATGTCTGGCAGCACAGGAGGTTTGTTCATACTGGCATCACCATAAACATGTAATGTATTGCGCTGCAATGTTAAGATGGTTATAATGTCACTAGATGATAGAAATTTTTCAGTTCCATACTAATCTTATGGGACCACCATTCTATTTGTAGGTCCATCATTGACCAAAATGTCATTATGAGCTGCATGACTGTAAATATTTATAGGAAATTTTGTTGTTAACTTACTATAGGCTATTTGTTCCCTCCACAAGAATAGCTTACATTATAAAAGCATGGTTTTAATTATCCTAGCTCTTGGATTTTTATAAACTTGAATCACTTCCAATTTGGAAAATCTGACTCTCCCTCATCCTTTCCCTAATGGTCTGATTCTCACTGAACTGAAAAGAGGGCGACTAAGACTAGAAAGACCAGAGGCAAAGGGAGTGATACCTACGTTGGTCTGAGGCTTCCCATGAATAAGGAGCTCACAGCCTCCCCTGGCTACATAGCCCAGGACTGAAGCTAATGCCCAGAAAGAGTAAACTCCAAATTATGGGAAAAGACAGAAGCAGCTCCTTTATTATAGCCCAGAAGTTATGACAAATGAAGACACATCCAAGAACAGATAATGAAAAATTTTGAGTTATTGCCATTGTTTCTCATATTCTTGAGACTTTTGAATTAATTTAGCAAACCAGTCTGAAGATAAAAAGCCAGGAGCTTAATCAAATACATCATGTCTGGCGGAGTGTCTACACTGAACTAACTCAAAGTCCTGGTGGTAGTTTGGGCTTTGTGTAAGAAGTGGCATGGATTTTTGGAAGAGGTAGTAATTTACTTATCTTTACATTTGAGGCCAAAGTGTTTGAATGTGATGGTTTGTATACTTTTCCTATTGGATTACCATTTATTTCTTCTTCATTTCTGATTTAGCTTAATTTAGTTCCCAGAGTAGTCAGGGTGTTTTTTCCCCTATGTCTCAAGAATATTTATTTATCCATGGGTGGGAATGAATGTAAGGCCAACCAAATGCCCAGAAAGTATCATGAAAGTATTAACCTTTTTGAAAAGCTCAATTTGTGCAAGAGTTGGGCATTATAGAGCTTATAAATACATGTAGTAGATAAGGAACATCAGACCTTTAATTTTAATACTATATCTCTCATTGTATTACATGGAAATATATCAGTTTTTAAAGCCCAAATTATGAAGTGGTTAAGTTGGAAGCTCACTTATTTTTTCCAGGTTTAAGTATGGCCTTAAAAGAACTTAACTGTGCATCTGGGGGCATTTTGCTGGCATGCCACGCACTTCCCATGGACAGCACAACAGCTAAACAAAACCTGAATGAATTTACCTCCCTTCAGCACTCCGGCTTTTATAAACACATTGTATCTACTGTGTTCTTACTTTGTCCCTCCTGTCCAGGAGATCACTAGCTCCCGGGGTGTGTAGCAGACATTTGCACCGAGGAGTGTGACTTTCAGAGAAAGTTCCAGGAAAAGCAGTTGCCTTTCTCACCTCTGACATAAAAAAATAAAAATAAAATAAAAAATAGGCCCTTTGCCAGGGTTTTGGACACCTCATTCTTTACTAAGCTAACTTCCCTGATGGTTAGCTCAGGCCTCCATTCCCTCTCTTTGCCTCCCAGGGCCAGTCAGAAAAGACACCCAGCCCTCAGCAGTGGGGTGAGCTGGCCACTCGCTTCACCGAGGCACCCGGAGTGGCAAGGCTGTCACCTGTGCTCTGTTTAGGCTGCAAACACTATAAAGCTACTTTTCACAAAGTTATGTAAAGAGTTGCGAATGTTCCCTGCAGGGTTCCCTGCCTAGCTGGCTGCCCTGACATTTTGGCAGAGGCAGGTCGGGACGTGTGTGCGGACGCTTCCCCTCGCTGTTTATGAGCCAGCGGCTTGCTGTGAAAAGCTGTCATTTTCCCCTGGGTGTGGAGAACCAGTTTCTCCGGCATGCCGGGCCACGAAGCGGAGGCTCAGCCAAAGGAGGGGCTGGTGAGGGGCTGCAGCACACGCCAGAGATGCAGCACTTGTTTAAACTTCTGGTGTGAAGAGAAGTGAGGACTGAAAAAGAAAGAACCGTCCCCCCCCAAACAAAACAAAACAAAACAAAACAAAACAAAACAAAACAAAATAAAACAAAACACAAAAAAACCCATCAAGTTCTCTCAGTCATCTGGGGTTTCAAATGGTGGAAGCATGTCCGCTGCCCATTCAGTGAGGGTGGGGGGAGCCGTGGTGCTGGTTCTGCAGACAGGCTGCACGATTGGCTCACAGCTTACTGGCTGGACAGAGGCGGCCTGGGCTTGGACGCGGGTACTTGGCAGAGATCACAGACACGGGTTTTCCCTGACCGACTTTCATCCGTCCCTTCTAGAGGTACATACCTTTAGAAAAATTCAAAGTTATCCAAACGGAGTAAAAATGCCCTTTTCCATTTTTGGAAAAGATCTGAGTCAACATCTAAAATCACGCCATTTGGGTTTTAATGGTATAGATCTCTGGGACCAACACCTGTGCTGTCATCATGGGTAAAACCAAACGAACCAAACAAACAACAACCAGGAAAATGATGAAAAACTGCTTGCTCAGTTGCCTGCAAAGCAAGGCAGCCGGAGTTCTTTCCCAGGCCTTCTTACGCACGTGCAAATGTGAGACAACCTTCCATCAGGCTGAATAAAGGCGACAAAGGCGATCAGGCCTGGCATTGATCATGAAATGGACTTGCAAATGACTGAGCTCATGGCATCAATCAGTGCCACCTGGCAAAGCGGAAGAACCAGATCAGAGCGTGGCTGTTGCTTTTCTTGAGTTCTTTTTAATGTATCTAGTTTAAAAAAAAAATGATTCTGACTGTCAACTGGGATTATTAGACTGCATAATGGTATTTTTTTATGTCCAAACATATGAATAAAATTACTTTCTCACCATGTATATTATGGTTATACATGCTTTCTGAAAGTAAATTAACATAGAAATAAATCTGTGATGTCAGGAATATACATTAACCTGCATGGGCCTTATAAATATGTAAAAGGAGCACCTAGCTCTTTGCCTTTTCCATACTAGCATAATATACTGAACCTAGAACTGGACACTTGGTATATTATGCAATTATATTTACTCAATCCAATTTAGCAATGATTCAGAAATGTCATGTGTTCATTGTTGTACCTGGTGTCCTAGGGCAGTGGTCGGCAAACTGCGGCTTGAGAGCCACATGCGGCTCTTTGGCCTCTTGAGTGTGGCTCTTCCACAAAATACCACGGCGAGTCTATTTTGAAGAAGTGGCATTAAAAGAAGTTTAAGTTTAAAAAATTTGGCTCTCAAAAGAAATTTCAGTTGTTGTACTGTTGATATTTGGCTCTGTTGAGTAATGAGTTTGCCGACCTAGAGAATACAATAAAAAACTCATGGAGTCTTGCCTTGATGAATCTCATAATCTTGCTTCAGATTTCACTTACCAACTGTTTCCTGGGCTATTGCATCAGATTCTACTTCTGTCTTTATTCTCTTTGCAAATTGTTCTTCCCACTTCTTTCTAAAGACACCCATCTTAGTCTTCTTTCCCTCTTCGTTTTGGCACTTGATCACACTGCCACATAGACCTAGTGCTCTGCCCACACTCACCAGGTGGTGGCTGTGCTTGCTCTGCTCACACACTTCCCTGGCCTGTGCTGCCTCTCTGTGCCCAACTGCATCCACCTGAGAAATGGTCTCCTCATTCCTTAAGGGTCTCTTCAAGCATCATTTCTTTCGCGACCAGGACTTTCCCTGTTACCTGCCCCCACAGCTGAACTCAGTCTCCACATCCTCCTCCTGCTCCATGATGACTCCTCTCAGAGCTCTTAACATTTTGTGCATTTGTCAGTGTCCTTGACTAGCCCGAAGAGAGCTCTGTGTGGACAGGGTTTTTGTCTTACTCATCTTCGAACTGCCACCATGTGGCCCTCCCCGGTTGACATCCAGCAAATGTCCGTTGAATGCACACAGTTCCTTCATCCCCTGAAAAAAGTTTAAAAAATATTTCAGAGAGGAAGGGAGAGGGAGAGAGAGAGAGAGAGAGAGAGAGAGAGAGAGAGAGAGAGAGAGAGAGAGAAACATCAACGATGAGAGAGACTCATTGATTGGCTGCCTCCTGCACTCCTACACTGGGGATGAGCCTGCAAGCTGGGCATGTGCCCTTGACCAGGAATCATAGGTCATTGCTCAAACACTAGGTCACATCAGCCAGGATCAGTCACGTTGCTAGGTTTACAAACAGTTTTCTAAGATTTCAGATGCTGGAAGAATCCTTATGAACTCAAAATGTCTAAGTTGCTTCTGTCCCTATCATCCAGCACTCTTGTCTCTGTCTCTTCTTCCCTTCTTTACCTCCATCTATTCACCTCTTCATTGGAATTAGAGAGTGCAAAGTCACACAAAGCACATCACCTCTTTCCCAGCTTAATGCCTTACCTTGGCCTGCAAGGGTTGGCACAGTCTTATCCTTCCAACCTCCCTAAACTCACACTGTGCCACTCTCTCACCACACACTGTCTCCGATACTTGGACCTCATTTGGTTCCTAGAATAGGCCAATCTCTCCTCTGCCTGGAGGACCTCAGTCTGCATTCCCTCTGCTGGAACACTCTTACATTTCAAATGTCAACTGAAATATCACCTTTTTAAAGAGGCCTTCCTTAAGCACCCACTTCCTAGAGACACCTTTCTCTAGGACTGTACCCTGTTTCGGTCCTTCCCTGCAGATCACAGGTGGCAATTTATTTTTATTTTACTTTGCTTATTTATTTATATTTTACTTGTTCATGGTCTTTCTCCAACTCTCATTAAACTGTGAGCCCCTTGAGGACAGGGCTCCACATCTAGTTTTATTCCTCTGTATCTCCCAAGGCCCATGGCTGCACCTGGCCTAGAGTACATGAAAATAAATAGTTCATGAATGTCAAATGACTGATCATCCCAAAGCAATCATGTAAAAACGGCTTTTGTAAACACACAGATTCTCAGAACACCAAATAAAATACAGTTACAAAATGCTAAAATTATTTTACTGTGCTTGTGAACTGAATGTTCATGGCTCCCCTCCCTTCATATGCTGGAGCCCTCCTCACAATATGGCGGTGTTTGGAAGTGGGGACTTTGGGAGGTGATGACATTCAGGTGAGCTCATGAGAATGGAATTAGTGCCCTTAAAAGAAGACAAAGATCTCTCTCTCTTCCTCTCCCTCTACCCTCCTCTCCCATCCCCCTCCGTGAGCGCACACAGAGCATGGCCCCGTGAGAGCACAGTGGGAAGGTGGCTCTCCACAAGCCAGAAGAGGGCTCTCACCATGCTGGCACTCTGACCTTAAACTTCCAGTGTCTTGAACTGTGAGGAAATAAGTGTCTGTTGTATAATAAATTGCCAGTCTGTATTTTGTTGTAGACAAAGGTGTGTTGCCTGGGCAGGCCTCAGGTATTTTGGCCAGTTCTTGTTCCTATGATGATTTTGGTGGCTAACTTAAAAGAACATTTATTTATTATCTTCCCTTCTGATTCCAAACTTTGCATATATTCTCTAGCCTCGTTTGCTCTGTGTGCTTGCACTCACTCTCCTTTCTTCACACAAACATACACAGCTCAGCACACACACCATTCATGGAAAGATCTGAGCTTCCACCCAATCTAGACCCTAATGTTAGTTCAAATGAGCCCTTTTTGTGACATTTTAAAGACAGAGTTCAATGAGATCCTGAACTGTGAGAAAGAGGCCTGCTTGTTGAAGTGATCTTTTCATCTTTCCACTCTGCAAAGGAAGCACAATGTATTGACTTCGATGCATTAGTGGTAAGAATATTTTCACATTCCTCAGCTGTGTACACAAATAGGTCATTGCCTGAAATATGAGTCACACGAGGAAATGCATAAATAAATTCCAATTTACAGTAGCTTCTTTTACTCCAATTTTTGTTTCCATTCAGTAACAGTTATTTAAAAAAAAGGACACATTTAAATACCCCTAACCTCTCTCAAGCCATTCAAGATTAAGCTTCCTAACAGCTATGACAGCTATGTCTCTAATATT
Organism: Vespertilio murinus; assembly: GCA_963924515.1. Lineage (NCBI taxonomy): Eukaryota > Metazoa > Chordata > Mammalia > Chiroptera > Vespertilionidae > Vespertilio > Vespertilio murinus. The sequence goes on from OZ004706.1 coordinate 81,609,080, forward strand.
TGGAATAGTGCTTGGTGTATTTTAATGCTTAGTAGTTTTTGTTTTGGAAGGGAGAGGGATAGAGAGTTAGAAACCAAGTTTAGGGCAGGTTATCTAGTGGCCACATCACTCACGTAGCTTTTCTTCTGTGAATGCTGTCCAGTAAAATAACAGTAGAATCACTGTGACAGTGAACAATACATTCTTCAAAATGAACACAACATGTTGGATCCTACAGGATCCAAGTCTTCCAGGAAAGATGCAGTATTGTAGAAGATCTCCAAGTGATTTCATTCGCAGCCTCCATGAGATCTGCTGAGACCTAAAGGTAATTATGGGGCAAACATTAAAAAGCAGTAGCGTTTGAGAAGCTTGAGCAGATTACAAAAGCAGAAAACCCTCCCCAAACCCAAACCCACCCAGGCCATGTGGCATGTGCAGCAAACCTCCCTCCTCAATATCACGGAGGCCCTCCCCCACACCAGGGACTCCCTCGGCATACCCCCACTTCCTGGCTCAGTACACCAGGTGACCAGCTATTATTAATGAGAAGTTTGTCTGACAGGCTTTGCCTTGTAATTCTCATCACATGCCTAATCCTCCAGTAAACATTTGTTAAGTGCCCTCAATGTTCCAGGCACCATGCAGCTCTGCAACTCTCTCTTAGTTGCCGTGGAATAAGAGAATTGGACGTGCAGATAGGATGGGAAGCTGTTGTGCCCAGCGATTAGATATTCAATTCATCAAACATTTACTGAGGGTCTGACAGGTGCCAGGCATGGTGCCAAGTTCTGGAATGCAAAGAAGTTCGGTGGGGACTTTGTTCTCAAGAGATTCCAGTCTGGATATAGACTGATCTTTAGGATATGATGTTTAGGGAAAGAAGCAAAGTATAGAACAGCAAGACATTTCCAGGTAAGAGAGAGTGTGTGCAATAAAACAGTGCATGAAGCACATGCACACACACACATGTACATGTGTGCTGGTGAATGCCTAGAATATCTGGTAACACTGGCTGCTTTGGGGAGAAGGTTTTTTAAAAAAAATCTTTTATGGTACCTAACACTCTCTTCAATGGTTTCATGTATTTATTTGTTAACTTATTTTTTTTAAATCTTTTTCTCCCACTAGCAAGCAACTGCTTTCTAACAGCTATCTCTCTAATATTTGGAAGAGTGCTTGGTGTATTTTAGATGCTTAGTAGTTTTTACTTTTCCTTTTCATTGAATGAGCATAGAATTCAGAGATGGGAGGAAGTATTACTTTTAGCTGTTTGCCATTTTGTACAGCTTGAGTATTTAACATTTTACTATAAAAATTAAAATATATGCAAATTAAAAATAATAGTATAATAAACTTTCATATACTCAAAGTAATGATTGACTCATGGCCAATATTGTTTCATCTATATCTCCTCTCACTGTCATCCCTTTGAGCCAAGATGATCTTGAGACAAATCCCAGACATCATTATATTTAAAAATATCTTAATATATAAACTATAAGTATAATGCATTCTATAGTTAAACAAATAAACAATAATTTATCAATATAAAATATTTAGCATTCAAATTTTCCTAATTAGTGTCATATTTAAAAATATATATTTTATTGATTCTTTACAGAGAGGAAGAGAGAGGGATAGAGAGTTAGAAACATCAATGAGAGAGAAATTTCGATCAGCTGCCTCCTGCACACCCCCTAATGGGGGTGTGCCCACAGCCAAGGTACATGCCCTTGACCAGAATCAAACCTGGGACCCTTCAGTCTGCAGGCCAACGCTCTATCCACTGAGCCAAACTGGTTAGGGTAGTGATGTTAGTGGGACATCAGTGGGATATTAAAGTCCCCTACCATGACTCTATTGTTGTCAATCTCTCCCTTGATATCTTCCAAGAGTGGTGCTTTTTAAAAAATATTTTATTGATTTTTTTTGCAGAGGATAGAGAGTTAGAAACATTGATGAGAGAGAATCATCTATCAGCTGCCTCTTAAGCACTACTGGGGATGTGCCTGCAACCAAGGTACATGCCCTTAACTGGAATCAAACCTGGGACCTTTCAGTCCATAGGCTGATGCTCTATCTACTGAGCCAAACCAGTTTTGGCATGGAGTTTTTTTTTTTTCTTCTTCTTCTTTTTTCTTTTTTTCTTTTACAACTGTGTTGACTAGGCTGGGATATGATAAAGCAAGTCATGATAGCTGGGAGCCAGAAAACTATTTTCCAGGGTTTGGGTGGTCAGACTTAGATGTTTATGAAACAGAGCTAGGACCAGTCTGACACCAGGCTCTGGCATATGCTCTGTAAACAATGGATTGGCATTTATACAAGCCAGGCCAGTGTATATAAACCAATGTGTCTTAAGCAGGTCTCCTTAGAGAGAGCCTTTGCTTATTGGAACACGGATAACATCAGTTAAGGCAGCTATCCCAAATCACGTAGTATCTTTTGCCCATTGTATCCATGTTCTAGGAAAATCAGAGTTATTGCTAGGCTCTATTAAATCCAATAGCATTTTTGAATAGTACTTAAATATCACATTGAAAGGTGGCATTTGAATTCCTGAAAGGAAAAGCCAACAATGTTAAAACAAAGTTAAAACAGAAAAGGGACAAGATAATGTTTTAAAACTCACTGTCCTCAAGACACTAGATCACCTTAACATTTCTGGTTAAAATTTAAATCTGGTTAAAAAGGGGCAGGAAAGAACTCTTTTTAAAATTATGTTTTTATTGATTTGAGAAAGAGAGGAAGGGAGATAGAGAGAGAAAAAGAGAGAAACATCATACCTGGGGCATGTGCCCTGACAGGAATCAAACCAGCTACCTTTTGGTGCATGGGATGGTACTCAACAAACTGAGTCACTTAGGTCAGGCAGGAAATAATTCTTGATAAACTAGTCCAAAGACTATAAAGTAGTATGACTTATTTTTATACAAGTCTCTCAAAATATACTTCCAAATTATGTTTTCTACAGTGTGAGGAGGAAAATTACTCTTCCCAAGGTACAGTTGTGTAAAATATTTTTAAAAAACCTCCCTTGTAGCTGTTTCCAGAGACAGTTTCTCAGTCGTGTTAGAAAAATGACCCACTTTCTAAGGTTTAGATTTATACTGTAGTTGTACCAAAATGATGCCAGTAAACTAGGGCCAGCCCACTGTCTTCAGAAACTATTCACATTTGGTATTTACCCACTCCATTTTCTATTTGTTTGGTCTACTTTGGAATATGGGTGAAATCTATTTCTGTGTCTAAATTTGAGCTGGAGGAACAGGATTGAGTATGTTGACTAAATAGATTGATTTCTTTTTTCCACTATGACCATGGTGCCTAATATCACTGCCTGAAATCTGTCAATTACTAGTTTGCATTTGTAGGTTTGGCCTGTTACAGACAAACTGCTTTGTTAATCCCATCCTGCTTTCTACCAGCATCCTTTTTTCACTCTTAATTCTGATTTATCTCAGATTTCCTGTTCTTTAAGATTTTGAGAGTCCTCAAAAAGGCAAGACTATGACTCTACAACCTATAATCCTATTATTTTGATTCTAATTTTTGGCAAGATGCTACATCTGTCTTCTGAAAAGATGGTTCCAAAGAAAGAGAATTGACGATCTTTAGAGGAATCACGGGTGCCTAATGAGTCATGTTGGATCAACCTCTTTCCCCTCCTATAGGGTTACAAGATCTCTACATACAGAAGACATGGTATGGTGTAAAGCAGCCTGGACTAAGAATTAGGAAGTCCATTTTCAAATCCTTCGTTTTATCATTTTCTTTTCAAACCTTTATTATTGAGAGAATTACAGATATCCCCCTTCCTCCTTCCAGTTGCCCCCTCTCCACATGGTTCCTATGCTGCCCTGCCCTAGGCTTTCACCACCCTATTGTCTGTATCCATAGGTACTGTATATAAGATCTTTGGTTAATCTCTTCTCACCCTGCTCCCTGCATGCCCCTTCCTTTTGATATGTGTCTGTCTGTCCATGTTTCCATGCCTCTGATTCTATTTTATTCATCAGTTTATTTTGTTTATTAGAATTCATGCTCATTTATTTTGATTTGTAGATTCAATTGTTGATAGATATGTATTTATTGCCATTTTATTGTTCACATTTTTATTTCTCCTCCTCCTCCTCCTTCTTTCTCTTTCTCCTCCTCCTCCTCCTCCTCCTCCTCCTTCTTCTTCTTCTTCTTCTTCTTCTTCTTCTTCTTCTTCTTCTTCTTCTTCTTCTTCTTTCGTCTCCTACTTCTCCTCCTTCTTCTTCTTTCCTCCTCCTCCCCCTTCCTCTCCCCTCCTCCCCCCTTTTCCTCCTCCTTCTCCTTTCTTCTTCTTCTTCTTCTTCTTCTTCTTCTTCTTCTTCTTCTTCTTCTTCTTCTTCTCCTTCTCCTTCTCCTTCTCCTTCTCCTTCTCCTTCTCCTTCTCCTTCTCCTTCTCCTTCATGTGTGTTATGACCAAACACACAGGAAAATATAAAAACAAATTAAAAATGCAATTTTAGACTGGAATAACAAAAATGTATTATAATGTCTTATAAGAAGTAGATGAAGATACCAGGAATATTTAGTTTGGAGACAGGCAAAGCTTAGGTAAGGGTTGGGGAGCATCAAACCTGCTAGCAAATAGTGCAAAGATTGGCAAAGGAAATCCCTAGTCTGAATTTGGTTGAATACTTATTTTTGTACAGTCTGAATTAAAAATTGCCTTCCCATTTTTGAATGGTAAAAAACCTATCAAAGGAAGACTGCATGAAATTCAAATTTTATTATCATAAGCAAAATTTTGTCAAAACACAGTGACTTCATTCACATGTTATCTATGCCTGCTCTGTGTTACAATGGTAGGGCTGAGTAGTCATGACAAAGATAGTGTGGCCTGAAAACCCTAAAATATCCCTGCCACTTCACAGGAAAGGTAGTAGCAACCATTACCCCAGCCTTGGGAATAACACCTGCCTATTCCTTTAGGAAACCCTCCCTGGCCCCATGAGCATATGGTCCCAAGATGAGAGCTACTACACTTATTAGGTTACTTTTAGAATATTACATTGAAATTGCCTGATTGTTCCAGCACATCAGGTACTGGAAAAAGGCATTTTCCACAAATATTAACAACGTAAGTCTTTGATGTCAAGGATTGTATCTTTTTCACTGTGGTATCCTCAGCACAGAGGTAATAATAATACTCTGGGTCAATTACTGTCATCAGCTCTTTCCATGTATTAGCTCACTTCATGCCACAGCAATACTGAGAAGGTTCTGTCACTTACCCAAACTTACAGATAAAGCAACTAAAACATGTAAATGTTAAGTAACTTGCCCAAGATTTACTGGTGTGTGAGGGACAGTGTTGGTGGTGAAACCAGGAAGTCTGGACTCAGTCTGTGCTTGAAACTGCTACAGTTCTTGTTTAATAATAAACAAACTTGTGTATTTTATCCATGGCTTGATTGTAAACTCTCTGAGGGCAATGACCACAATGTACACTGTTTTGTTTTTTTCACACAGAGTCTAGCACATGCTTTTATGATACAGCTAAGGAATGAGCACTTGAATTGGAATTAGGAGACCTGATTTCTAGGCCATTGTTCTGGCTCTGAGCTGCTGAGTTATTTTAGGATAATTATTTTTTTTAATTAAATCTTTATTGTTCAGATTGTTACAATTGTTTCTCCTCCCTCCCGCCAATAGCTCCCCTCCACCTGGTCACACTCCACCCTCTGCCCTTACCTCCCCCCAATCCCTCCTGTCTTCATCCATAGGTGTATGATTTTTGTCCAGTCTCTTCCTGTACTCCCCACACAGACACCCTTTTCTCCCTGAAAATTATCAATCCCCTCCCATTCTATGCCCCTGTTTTTTTTTTTAATTGATTAAGGCATTATGTATGTGTCCTTATCTCCCCATTGCACCTCCCTCCCCCTCGTTCCTCCACTTATGCACTCACCCTCCTGGTGTCTGTGTTCATTAGTTAGGCCCATATGGATGCATACAGATACTTTGGTTGATCTATCCCCCTTACTCCTACCCTCCCTACCTTCCTTCTGAGGCTGGACGGTCTGATCAATGCTTCTCTGTCTCTGGATCTGTTTTTGTTCATCAGTTTATGTTGTTCATTATATTCCAGAAATGAGTGAGATCATGCGATATTTATCTTTGACTGACTTATTTTGCTTAGCATAATACTCTCCAGTTCCATCCATGCTGTTGCAAATGATAAGAATTCTTTTTTTTTTTTTAAAGCGTACTTATGTGACACTTGCTGAGCCTCAGGAGTGACTTTGGTCTTAACTTTTTGAGGGGCATATTAGTTTCCCAGGCTGCCATAATAAAGTGCCACAAATTAGGTGACTTAAAGCAGCAATTTATTCTTCCACAGTTCTGGAAGCTAGAAGTCTGAAATCACAGGGTAGGCCATGCTCCCCTCCAGGGTGCCAGGAGAAGAGCCTTATTTGCCTCTTCCAGCTCCTGATGATACCAAGTATGCCTTGGCTTGTGGCAATGTAATTTCCATCTCTGCCTCTGTCTTTACATGATATTTTCATGTTCAGATCTCTCCTGTTGCTTATAAGGACACTTATTATTGGACTTAGGATCCACTCTAAATCCAGGATGATCTCATATTGAGATCTTTAATTACACCTGAAAAATCCCATTTTCAGAGAAGATTACATTCACAGGGATAGGACCCAAATATACTTTTTTAGGGGTCACTATTTACCCCACTATAAGAGTAACAGCCTCTTTGAGAATTGATAGATGCAATAGACTTTCACAAAAGATAAAAGTTAAATAGATATTTTAATACTCAGATAATAAAATTTTCTCTATTATTGTAGAAATTTTTGGAACTCAACTAAAGTTTAATCATAGGCCCAAAGTTAAGAGCTCCAGTCTACATAATCTCTGAGGGCTCTTCCAAGTTAAAATTCTGATTTAGTTCATATTCTATAAGTGCATTTCATTTTCGGATAAAGCATGCCCTTTGTTCCTCAGATTCTTTTACACTTGTGAAAGGAGGGGGGTCTAACCTACTTCATGTGGAAGATTGAAACAGATCTTCCATGAAGCATGTGGCATTCTAGAAGAAAGTTCCAGGTCTTCTTAAGTTCTTCTCATATGTTTTGTAGACAGATTGATTACTCAAGACATCATTTTCACCATGTAAAAACCCAGTTGTTGACCTGGTCAGGTAGCACAGTTGGTTAGAGCATCATCCTGATACACAGAGGTTGTGAGTTCAATCCTTGGTCAGAGCACATACAAGAATAAACCAATGAATGCGTAAATAAGTGGAACAACTAAACAATTGGTGTTTCTCTGCGGGAACCTCTTTCATTTCCCTAGTGGTTCAGGATTCAGGTTCAGGGTTCTGGTTCTGGAGGAGGCTGTACACAAATGAAAGAGACTAGAAAAGTATTAATTTGGGAATATTGGGGGCCAGGAGGGAACCCACATCTAAGGGGAGAACTAACCTCCTCTCTGGCCTTGCTACCCCTTTTATTAAGACTTTGGGATCCACCCATAGAGGCAGACAATTCCAATAATAGCCAATCAGCAAGGATTTATATAAGATTGACAGGTGGCAGTTGCTCCAGCTATCATTGTCTCAATTAGACAGTGAATGATTGACTTTGGCCTTTTAGAGCTTCTAAGGTTAATCAGTCTTCTGGGTTCCTTGTCCACAACTCTCTGCTGGTGAAGGCAATGGGCTGTTTCCAACATTTTTCTCTTCTCTCAAATCAATCAATAAATTTTAAAATGCAGAGCTGTGGCTTTCCTTATAGAATTGCAACAACTCAAAGTAGTGGTTGATTTAAACCACTTTTTTTTTTTTTTTTTTGCTAATCCCCACTTTACACTATAGATAGCAACACATACAGCTAAAAAGTGTGGAGAGGAATGCATTTCCTTTTATAGAAATAATCTATGATCATGAACAAATATATTTTCATTAGATAGAGATCAGCAAAAATATTCAGCTGAGCATGAGAGTCTATAGAACTTCAGCAGACAATGCAGATTTATTTATGATAGTTAATATAATATATTCTGAATAGTTGAGGATGACATGTAGGGTCCAGTGTGTGATTAACTGAAATAATTTTGTATTTATGCATAAAAACAAAAAATAAACCCAACACTTGAAATCATATATCCTCATATGTACAGCATTCAGTTTTGCTTACATTTTTGGGATAGAGGTGGTAAAGTTAATTTTACCTTTTTGTTTTTATTGCTGATAATCATGAATTTTTAAAAAAAGAACTCATAAGTGGTACCATGTAAATATTTATAATTGACTTTGTTCTTTACAAATATACATTGAATAAAACCCTTTTTGAAGTGAAATTGATTGAAAATGAAATCTACCTAGAATATCTGCTTACTTTAGCTTTCTACCCTATTTTTTGTCAACCTCACTAAACATTATTCCCTCTTGAAAATTAATTTGCTATTTTTAGATGTCAAGAAATCAATTTTCCAGATGTTTCATGTTTAATTTGTCCTAGTTTTTTAAAGACTGTATGGAAGAGGCTACTTAGCAGGCTTCTATACCAAATAGCATGATCAATTAACTATGTATCAGTTTCATCTAAATCTGCCTCCTTTTCCTCTGTATTAGGACTGAAGCTCCTTTTATATTTTGGGAAGAGGTTCAAGCAGTTCCCTGCATATATGGTGCCTACATTTTCTGAACCAACAATTGGAATGTATAAGTGCCCTTAAGATGTTTAGGCACATAGTCTGATATTGGGTCAGAATATTTAAAACCAAGAATGTAGTGGGAAATGACCTACTTATTTTTCTCAGACCACATTTTTCTTAAATTGACCCAATGACTGAAATATTCTGGGAATGCATTTGCTCTTCTACAATAAATTAGCTCAGATGCTCCTTACCATTAATTTATTAGATTAACAGAGTGACTTTTATTTCTAAGCATCAATTCTATTGTCTAGTATGATTAATGTAAAATGCAAAAAATATTGAGTGGTATAATTAATACAATGATAGTAACGCATGTAGATCCTTTTCTTTTGGATAGTTACTGTTCTAAAGTGCAACTAGGATGCAGAAAGTTCACCATGTTGGTACAACAGTGCCTGTGGGCAGGCGTCCAGCCAGTCTTCCACAGGAGAGGTAATTAAGAGACAATGGTACAGAAATGCATGTGATAGCGCACACGAATGCTCCCATGCATTGACCTTGGAGCTCCGAGCAACTTACAGAATGACATGGTTTTCAAAATTACAATTCCTCCCAGGTTCTAGAGGGAAGCACAGATAAGATTCTTCAGGTTTGACACCATTTCAGGGAGGTAAAATATCTAGTTCTGGCAAAGCTGCCCTCTCCTTGGAGACCGTCTAGGAGGAATGTCAGATGCTTTAAAAACGCAGGACATATAGAAGCATTGTGTAAACTGCCAGAAGGAAGCAATTTTCTATTTTGTGCAAAGATTTGCAATAACAGGAAGGTGGAGAGTGGAAGAAATGAGACGGGAAGTCCACTGCTGGGGAGTAGATGATAATAGGGTGACTGCTGGCTTTTCAGCGGCCTCTTGGCAGCGTGCTTCTCAATCATAATCTAACCTTAATCAAAAAGTTAAGAAGGGGAAGAGTGTGAGCTTGACAACATTAGAACCGACAGCAATGTGGCAACTGTGGGAATCCTCTTGGTCAGAAAAATTAGGATGAGATTAAGTAAGAAGTATTTAAAGAGACCCCAAACTCAGTGAACAAAATAGTGCTCGATAAAAAATAAAAATAATAATAACCCAGAGAACCAAAGCTTCTTGCTCAGGAATGTCATCAACCACCTTAAGCAGAGGGGTGAATGCAGTCTGTGTGTACGCACGTGTGTGTCTAAGCAATAACTAAACCGGCCTTTGTGTGTGTGTGTGGATGTGCAGGTTATTTTGGGATCAGTTAAGTGAAAACAAATAACATCTCATGTGTAGAATCCCCTATGTGCGCTTCCTTTTCAAAATATTGATTTCCTTTTATTCCATTCAAAAGGGAAACCCATGAGGCGTGGGGAGAGGAGGGCACTGTCTCTTTATGAATACTAATAAGGGATCAAGGAAGACGGTGGCACTTCAAGTTTCATCTTTCCATTTCCTAGAGGCGCAAACTCTGCAAGTTGTCACCGTGGTGTATTCGGTGCCTTTTGAAGCACTAGACTCCTCCAGAGAGAATGTCAGCCCCAGCCCTGGGCAGTTTTGACAAACAGAGTATATATTGATACATGATAAAGTATGCTAGAAATCACCCCAGTGCTAAAGGCTACTATAGTTTTAATATCATCATTTGAATTAACAAGCATTCTGTGGAGAAATAATGAGCTTTCATTATTCAGAACATCATCCTTACCCGGGGAACTCAGAAACCATTAGCTCTTGAGAACTTAATGAAAAGATGATAAAGAATGTTTTAGATAAAAGTTTGAACGGGCACACTTGATAACGGAGGTAAAATATTAATGTTTGCTTGGATGATGTATTAGGGTTGCTGAGCAAGGTTCGTGGCAGCGGTGGACGCCAAGTGTGCGGTGAGCTGGCCCAGCGAACGGTGCTGGCTGCCGCCCTGGGCAGCTGTGCCCAGAGGTCACCGCGCTCAGCAGAGCGGGGCTCCTCAGCCTCACGGTAGGCAGTTAAGGGAACAGAGAAAGATAAAGTGGGCTCAACAGGTATTGCTGTATATGTCCAGAGTTGGCATCTCAAATCATTTTTAAAGACTCAAATGCATAACCTAAGTACGTAAGTTTGTATGATAAATCTTTTGTTTTCCTTGTTCTAGTCTGATCAAAAGACAAGAGAATTTTACATTACTATTATTCCCATTTTGTTTTATAGTATAAAACCGCACTGGGCAGGGCAAGAAAAACAAACAAGTAAAAAACAAGTGAAAAGAGATCACATTTTCAGCGCTAGGATGCTATCTGTGAGCTGATTCTTGGTCATTGTAAACATAGAATAAAAATAATGCCAGTCACAGAACACCTGGAAAATGCAAAAAGTAGAAGGCAGCAAAACATTCATTTTTCCAAATACTGGATCACGTGGGGGTATTTACTTTCAGCCCTTGAGCAGTATGTACAATGTTTATATGCAATGATCATATAGCACATGCAGGGTATATATGTTGTAATACTTAGAGAGTTTTATCTAATTATAAGATGAACACATGATGATTATCTAAAACTGGAAGATACTGAAGATTATTAAAGCGTTGGTGTTCATGGGAATCACCCTGGAGAGCTTGTTACAAGCACAGTCCTCTGGACACCGTCTCAGCACGACTGAATAAAATACCTAGCAGAGGCAGTCTCCAGGGTAGGGCTGTCCAGGTTACCGTCCTGGTTCCATCTCTCAACAGGATGTAGCCTTGAGCACATTATTTTACCTCTTTATGCTGTAATTCTCTCATTGGTAAATTAAGGATAAAAAGGGTACATACCTTAGGGCTGTTATAAGGATCAAAAAGCATAATGCCAATAAAGTATTAGTATATAGAATATTGGTTGACACATAGTGTGAAATCAATTGTTAGCGATTAATATTATTATTAATATTATTAATATTATAACCTTTATCTAATCTACAGTTACAACAAGCTCTCCAGATGATTTGAATGGACCCTAAGAATCATCTTGTACATTATTCTTCTTTCCTATATATTTAAGAATACGATTAGTATTGTATTATTGTGACTATGATAAATCAGTGTTCAATATCCTTTCCAACATTTTTCTACTGTGCATTTTTGTACACATCTTGGAATCTCTGCATCTAAGGTTCTGAGTACAATTTAGGGTCCAGAAAGTAAATCAATTAGATGCACTTACCTAATATTTAGAAGGTGAAAGTGAGACAGAGGCTATTTCTGCTCTTCAATTTTCTTAGCAAGCACGGGTGGGTGGGAAATTGGTGTTTCCGCTGCAGCATTAGTATTGAACTGCAGAGTTGGGGAGTGAGTGGAGAAGAGGTGCATTTTGCTGGTAGAAGTCATATCTGACTTCTTGGTTGGGGTGATGGGGGTAAAGTTCAAAGAGGACAGTTTCCTTGTTTGGCAGGAGCCTCATTACAAAAAAAGAGGCTCCTTTGTCGACAGTTTTGTAACTTTGGGAGTCAGTCCTGAAACCTATATTAGAGACTGTTTTCTTGGCCTTCCCATCAATCCAGTTTTACATTACATTTAAAATTTGTAATAAACCTACTTCTGCTAAAATAGCTAGAATAGATTTTGTTCTTTGCAACAATATCATTTAATATAGTTTTAAAATTATAATTAAATAGAAATATCCTCAAGTCTTAGAAGAAAGATGATAATAGAGAGAGATTTGTGTCAGATAAAATATATCATAGGCCAGTTTATTGGTCTTTATGAATTAAACTAGAGGCATGGTGCATGAAAATTCATGCACTGGAGGGGGGTCCCTCAGCTTGGCCTGCCTCCTCTCACAGTCTGGGAGCCCTCAGGGGTGGGAGGCAACCCGGCAATCAGGGGAAGTTGACGCCCCATCTCACCTCTGCTGCTGCCACTGCCAGCAGCACAAGCTTTGGCCAGCCCTGGTTACCAGAGCCTCGAGCAGCCCTGGGTGGCTGGCATTGCCATCCAAGTCTTACCTGTGCCTCAGGCTGGCCCTGGGCGGCTGGGGGGCTGAGGTGACTCGGGGACTCTGGAGGCAGGTGTGCGGACCCAGATTTGCTACGTGCCTGTAGCCCCTGTGGAGCTGAGGGGACTGGGCACTGCCATCTTCTGGCTATGGGCGCCACCATCTTTGAGGGTATGACAGTCAATTAGCATATTCCCTCCATATGTCTGTAGGCACCACCATCTTTGAGATAACATGAGGGTCAATTAGCATGATTCCTCTTTATTAGATAGGATATAAGACCATATTTATGTTTCTCAATACAACCATGTATTCCTTAATGATGGGGATATGTTCTCAGAAATGAGAGGTTAGGGGATTTCATCATTGTGTGAACATCAGAGACTGTACTTTTAAATATATATATATTTTATTGATTTTTTACAGAGAGGAAGGGAGAGGGATAGAGAGCTAGAAATATTGATGAGAGAGAAAAATTGACCAGCTGCCTCCTGCACACCTCCTACTGAGGATGTGCCCGCAACCAATGTACATGCCCTTGACCGGAATAGAACCTGGGACTCTTCAGTCCACAGGCTGATGCTCTATTCACTGAGCCAATCCAGTTTCGGCCAGAGACTGCACTTACACAAACCTAGATGATGTAGTCTACTGTGCACTTGGCTATATGGTACAGCCTATTGCTCCTAGGCTACGAACCTGTACAGCATGTACTATACTGAATACTATAGGCAATTGTAACACAATGCTAAGTATTTCTGTATCTAATCATAGAAAAGGTGCAGTAAAAATACAATATCCTATATAATAAAAGCCTAATATACAAATTGTTCCCTCGGACAGTCATTTAACTGGGGAGCTCAACCGCTTGCTACGATGTGTGCTGACCACCATGGGGCAGCATGGAACATGGCAGGTGTTGGCAACATGATGCCGACACCAGGTGGCAGTGGAGGTGCTGCTGGCCCCGATGGACTTTGATGAGAGTGGCACTGTGACAGGATGGTGAAGCAGGTGAGTGGGCAGTGCCAGGCCCAGGTGTGTGTGAGCAGGGGCCCGATCACCTCACTGATCGCCCCGCAGATGGTGGCTCTCAGGTGCTGAAGGAGCTGGGCAGGGTCCTGGCCCTGATCGATTGCCCTGCAGGTGGGATGGTGGAGCAGGTGAGGCTGCCGGCTGGGGGCTTCCTTTGTTCTGCGCTGCCCTCTGGTGATAGTGCACATCATAGTGAGCGATTGAACTCGTGGTTGGTCAAACTCCTGAGGGGACACTTTGCATTATATATATATATATATCTCCTATAAGCATTTTTCTATTTTTACTTTTTAAACATTTTTTGCTAAAAACTAAGACATAGCCCTGGCTAGTGTCGCTAAGTAGTTAGAGAGGCAGCCCATGAACCAAAGTGTCTCAGGTTCAATTTGCAGTCAAGGGCACATACCTGGGTTGCAGGTTACCCGCCCCCCCCCCCCGCCCCCAAGTGAGGTGCATGTGGGAGGCAAGCAGTCGATGCATGTCTCTCACATCGATGCTTTTCTCTCTCTCTTACTCCCTCTTTCTCTTTACCTCCCTCCCTTTCACTCTGTCTGAAAAACAATGGAAAAAATATCCTCAAGTGAGGATTAACAAAAACAAAACACCCCCCCCCCAAAAAAAAAAAAACCCACAAAAACTAAGGCACAAACACACACACTAGTCTATGCCCGCACAGGGCCAGGATCATCAGCATCCCTGTCTCCCACCTCCACACCCTGTCCCAGTGGGAGGTGTTCAGGGCAGAACCACACAGGGAGCCCTCATCTCTGACAGCAGTGCCTTCCTCTGGAAGCTGTCACTCCTTAAGAAATGTGTCCATGGTGGTGCTGTGGTTTACATATTTTATCATCATGGATTTGCTTGAAGGAGATTATGCACTGCAATCATTCATCTCTATTGAGGAAGATATGTATGCATATCCCTGTCTCTCTGTGTATCCAAATTTTCTTTTTTCATAAGGACATTAATCATATTGAATTAGGGTCAACCTATATGATCTTATTTAACCTTCTTCACCTCTTTAAAGATCTACCTTCAAATACAGTTACATCCTTAGCTACCAGAAGTTAGGGTTTCAACCTGTAATTTTGAGGGAATGTAATTTAGCCCATAACACAGTTGAATTCTAAGATCATATACAATTGATATACAACTGATTCCTAGAATCTTGAAAGGAATAGCAATTATTATAAGGACAATGGAGTGAGTTGAGAATAAACAATCAATGGGTTGCCCATGTTTCAGCTCAGGAACCAGAGCAGCACTGCCTGATTCCCAACTCCCAAAGATAGTGGGAAGATGACTCGCCTACCACTGCATGCTCTTATCTAAGAACCAAGGTCCAGCCATAGTGCTTTGAATCTACTGAGAATGCCAAGCCATTTTCTAAAATATTTTTTTTGTTGTTACTTGAAATGGGCATATTTATATTTCTCTGAGACTTCAAGCTGATTACTTCCCCTAATTCTGCAATATTTTTTCTATAAGCCTCTTGTTGGTATTTTTCTGTTTTCTCATTTTCATAAAAAGACAAATCTTGTCAGACATAAAAATTTTACTTTACTCCTATTCCCCCACTACCCCAAAGTGTCATCCATTCTGAGTTGACTCCATTTCCCAGAATGCATTGTACCTGGCAAGGTTGTAATGTACCTCTGCTGGCCTTCCCAACTGTCTGCACCATTTTTGTTTTGTTTTTGTCTTTTAGTTATGTTCTCTAAATCAATGTACAATGTGTAAAGGCAGAAATATCATCTGAAATGAAATAAAAGTAGGCTGTATTCAGATTTCTTTCCTTGAGCCCTAAATGCCAGAATACAGTAGAACATTGTTTATAGAATTTTGAAAGAGAGCAAAAGAAAAAGCCCTATGACCCTTAAATTTATACCCATGCAAAGCTTCATTTAATGGGTGAAAGGCAACAAAAAGAACCTCTATTATAGGGCAGTTTATTGGTCTTTACTAATTACACAAAACCATAACTTAGCTTTTTCTATGTACATTTTAAAGATGCAGAGAAAAAAGTCATTACCCAAAAATGTTGTTTTCAAATTCTGCAGCCGAGGAACAGTTTGTCCCTGCAGTGCCTCACCCAACTGTTCTTTTTCTGCGTCTGATGCTGTAATTTCCCAGCATCAGAAATACTTCTTTAGCCACATCTTCACCCACTGTTCTAAATTCTTTACTTCTTTGTTGACCACTTAAAACAAGAAATAATGCTGTTATATGCCAGCATTTACTAACAATGACCAACATTTTCACACAGCTGATACAAAAAGTGCTCTTTTTTGTCCTGCATGGAAGCAGTATCACCAAGACTAGCATAAAGGACATTTTCATTGCCAAGTTTTTATCTTTTGTGCTACATAACGACATTTTACCCAATGTTGGCCCGCATGTATAACAGTAGCCCCATAAGATCATAATGGTGCAGAAAAATTCCTATCACCTAGCGACATTATAGCCATCTTAACATTGTAGCACACACATAACTCATGTGTTTGTGATGATACTGATGTGAACACATCTACTGTGTTGTGATGCATGTGTATACTGCACATGCAATTATGTACATTATGTGATACTTGAAAATAATAATAAACACTATGTTACTGATTTATGTATTTACTATACTGTACTTTAATCATTACTTTAGAAGATACTCTTTCTTTAAAAAAAAGGTTTTCTGTAAAACAGTGTGCCATGCTTCCCAGGCTCATACATCTCATGTTTACTGTGCCTCTTGATTGCACCATTTTATCTTATGCATTTGATTTAATCTCATGTTGTTTTGCTCATCATGGCCACTAAGTGTACAAAATCCACTGATAATGTGGCTAGTAAGAGGCCATCTCAAGTGATTGACCTGGAAACAAAATTAAAATTATTGCGGACTAGGAAGATAAAAAATTAGTCATGGTCATTGCTTGCCATTCAGGCATGTGCCATCCTACCATAATTATAATCTCGAAGAACAAAAATGAAGTGATGAGTTGTTAAAGAATCTGTTTCATTGAAGGCAGAAAGACTAACAAAAAATTGAGAAGGGCTTATATCAGACATGGAGGAACTTCTAATGACCTGCAATGAAGACCAGACATAGAAGTGTATTCCTCTCAGCATCATGATGATCATGGCCAAAGAAAAAAATTGTTTGTGATGTTGAAAAAAAGGAGGCTGGACTCAACTATGATGGTGAATTTATTGCTAGCCTAGGTGGTTTAAAGGATTCAAGAGTCATTATTTATGACATAATATGAAAGTGAGTGGTGAGTCTTTGAGTGCTAATGTAAAGGCAGCTAAAGAATTTTTGGAAACTCTAGATAAGTTTATTGTGGAGATAAATTATTTGCCAGAGCAAATATTCAGTATGTATGGAATTCCCCTATTTTGGAAACAGGTGCCTGAAAGGATTTTCATCCATAAGGAGGCCAAATCAATGCCAGGTTTTAAGACTTTTAATGATGAGATAACTGTCTTGCTTGGGGGCAATGTTGCAGGTTGTAAGTTGAAACCCTTTATGATCCTACACATTGAGAACCCCGGGGCCTTTAAACTTATCAACAAGCATACAGTGCCAACGTACTACAGGAGAAATAAGAAGTCATGGGTGACCCACCTCCTCTTCCATCATGCCCTCACGAATTGTCTTGCCAGTGAAATGGAGAAATACTGTTTGGATTCACATAATTTTCTTTTTTTCTTTTAAAAAAATATATTTTATTGATATTTCACATAGAAGAAGGGAGAGAGATAGAGAGCTAGAAACGTCGATGAGAGAGAAACATCGACCAGCTGCCTCTTGCACACCCCCTACCGGGGATGTGCCCGCAACCAATGTTCATGCCCTTGAATGGAATCGAACCTGGGACCTTTTAGTCCGCAGACCAATGCTCTACCACTGAGCCAAACCGGTTTCGGCGGATTCACATAATTTTCAATATTTTTCTTTAGCCAGTTTGGCTCAGTGATCTTGGACTTCCATTCTCCAGAATTGTGAAAAAAAAAATTTTTTCCCCCCTGTTGTTTAAACCATGCTGTATGTGGCATTTTGTTATAGCAGCCAAAACAAACTAATAAAAACATTATTTTGAATATTGTCTTATTTGGCTTTATTTATGTACTAGAGGCTCAGTGCACAAATTTGTGCATAGGTGGAGTCTCTCGGCCTGGCTGGCAATTGAGGCCTACCGGGTGATTGGCTGGCTGGGAGGATGGACCCTAGGAGGTTGGCCAGCCATTCCCCTGATTGGGGATTTGGTGGGGGTCATGGGAGGTTGGCCATCTGACCCCCCTGATTTGGGCCAATGGGGGGTGTGGCTGGCTTGGGGGAGAGGTGGTAGTACACTGACCACTAAGGGTCAGCTCCTGTGTTGAACTTCTGCCCCCTGGTGGTTAGTGCACATCATAGTGACTGGTTGACCAGTTGTCCCAGTTGTTTTGGTTTTCAGTTGTAACAGTTGCTTAGGTTTTTATATATATAGTTTAGAGGCACGGTGCACAAAATTCACACACTGGAGGGGTGGTCCCTCAGCCCAGCCTGCTTCCTCTTGCAGTCCAGTACCCCTTGGGGGATGTCCAACTGCCAGCTTAGGCCTGCTACCTGCAGCAGTTAGGTATCCTCCTTGCCGTCCAGGACCCTTCACTCTTTACCGTCTGTCTACTTGCTACTCCTTACCACTTGGCTCGCTGCTCCTTAGCACTGCTGTGGAGGCAGGAGGGCCTCCTGCCACCACTGCTACACTCACCAGCTGTGAGCCTGGCTTCTGGCTGACCGGCGTTCCCCCTGACCACCCAGGGGCAGCTCCTGCATTGAGCGTCTGCCCCTTGTGATCAGTGTGCATCATAGCGACCAGTCGTTCTGGTTATTCCACCATAATGGTCGCTTAGACTTTTATTATATAGACTAGAGTCCCGGTGCTTGAAATTTGTGCGGGGGGGGGGGGGTAGGGAGGGTGTGGTGGTGTCCCTCAGTCCAGCCTGCACCCTCTCCAATCTGGGACCCCTCGAGGGATGTCCAATTGCCCATTTAGGCCCGATCCTGGTGGGCAGTTGGACATGCCTCTCACAATCCAGGACTGCTAGCTCCCAACTGCTCACCTGCCTACCTTCCTGATTGCTCCTAACTGCTTCTTCCTGCCAGCCTGACCATCCCATGCCAGCCTGATTGATGTCTAATTGCTCCCCTGCCTGCCTGTTTGCCCCCAACTTCTCTCCTCTGCTGGCCTGGTCACCCCTAACTGCCTTCCCCTGCAGGCTTGATCGCTTCCAACTGCCCTCTCTTGCTTGCCTGATCACCCACAACTGTCCTCCCTTGCAAGCCTGATCTCTCCCACTACCCTTCCCTGCTGGCCATCTTGTGTCCATCTTATGTCCACATAGGGGCAGGATCTTTGACCACATGTGGGCAGCAATCTTGTGTGTTGGAGTGATGGTTATATTACTCTTTTATTAGATAGGATAGAAGCCTGGTGCACGGGTGGGGGCCAGCTGGTTTGCCCTGAAGGGTGTCCCAGAATCAGGGTGGGGGTTCCTTTGGGGTGTGGGGTGGCCTGGGCGAGGGGCCTGTGGTGGTTTGTAGGCCAGCCACACCTCTTGGCGACCCAAGCAGAGGCCTTGATATCTGGAATTTATTTACCTTCTACAATTGAAACTTTGTAGCCTGGAGTGGAGCCAAGCCTCCTGCTTGTTCTGTGGCTGCCGCCATTTCTGTTTGGATTGTTTACCTTCCATAATTGAAACTTTGTATCCTTGAGTGGAGGCTTAGGCTGGCAAGGGCAGGAGGAAAGCTTGGCTTCTTCCATTGTCTGGGAAACCCAAGCATCCCTCCTACTCTCTGGCCGCAGCCATGTTGGTTGGAGTTAATTTGCATACTCCCTCTGATTGGCTGGTGGGCGTGGCTGGTGGGTGTAGCAGAGGTATGGCCAATTTGCATATTATTCTTTTATTAGATAATATTTTAGTGGGAAGCTAGAAAAACTGGGTTAAGGGCTAATAGATGGCATTTAAAATTTAAAATTATATGTTTTCAGCAAACAAAAATCATAATGAACACTAAGGTACTCATCACCCTGCTTAAAAAATAAACCATATAGGTTCAATGACAGTCCCTGTCTCCGTTCTCCTCCCTCCCCAACTGAGATAACTAATTTCCTAAATTTGGTGTCTACCATTTTTATACATATTACTAGAGGCCCAATGTACAAATTCGTGCATGGGGGTGAGGAGGTGCCTCAGCCTAGCCTGTGCCCTCTTCCAATTCAGGATCCCCTGGCCTGCGGGGATCAGGCCTAAACCCGCTGTGGGATATCCCCCGAGGGATGTAGCAGTGCACCAAGTGGCAGGCAGCCAGGGAGGAGCCTGAGCTGGGGCCAGGTGTTGCACTGCTCATGCTCATCCCAGCCCGCTGAGCCTGCCGCTGCTGTTTGGTAGTGCTGCCATGGAGGCGGGAGAGGCCCGCTGCCACAGCTGTGCTCGCCAGCCAAGAGCCCGGCTTCTGGCTGAGCGTCGCTCCCCCTGTGGGAGCTCACTGACAACCAGGGGGCAGCTCCTGCTTTAGCGTCTGCCCCCTGGTGGTCAGTGCATGTCGTTCCAGTTATTTGGTCATAATGGTCACTTAGGCTTTTATATGTATAGATTATATTTCTACAATATGTATTTTTTTAAACTTTATTTTTACTGTTGACACTATTATAAGTGTCCCCATTTCCACCCCCTTTGCCTACCTCTACCCAGCCTGCACCCAGTGCTCTTTTATATGGACAGCAGGACATTTTTAAACCATTGATAGGCTCTGCAACTTTACACAAAAGGATGTATAACAAAACCAATTTTATCGTAGGCTAATTCATATAAACAAGAATTAAGTTCCTGTGGTATCTCATCAATATTATAATAAAAGAACATTGAGCAAAATTATGTTATTTGAGGACCTGCCGTATTTTTCACTTTTATACAAAGTCTAGAGGCCCAATGCACGAACTTTGTGCAAGGGGTTAGCCCTCGCAGCCTGGCTGCCTCAGCCAGCCCCGGCTTCATCTGGAAGGTCATCCAGAAGGTCGTCTGGATGGTTGTTCTACTGTTTGGTCTAATTAGCATATTAGCTCTTTATTACATAGGATTATTGAACTATTTTTTGTCCTTCCAACTTCCTTTTTCTTCTCAACTTTATGTTCTGAGGTTTATTCATGCTGATATAGATAAGTAGATAGAAGGTTATATCTGCTTTTAACATTTTTTTTTATGAGTACATCACTTTCTATACATTATATTCTTCCTGGAGTTTAGCATGTTTTAGTTTTTTATTATTTAGCAATGCTGCTAGGACAATCCTTGTCTAGGGTTTCTCCAGGTTTGGAGTTGCTGAGTCACAGTTGTGAGTAGTTTCAAATTTGTTAGATGTAGCCCAAAATTTTCTCCAAATTGTATGTATCAATTTATGCTTTCATCAGCTGTGTCTGAGAGTGCCTGTCATCTCCTACACTTGCCAACACAATGTGTTGACAGAATTGGAAAATTCTCATCAATTTTATGGGTATGAAATCTCACAGTTTTAGTTTTTATATCTGTAAATTATTCTTGAGATTAAATATTTAAAAAAATGTTTTTGACGATTTGAATTTCATCTTCCATGAAGTCTGTTTACATACTTCATCCATTTTTCTATTGGTTTGTCTTTTTAAAACACTTTGTAGAGTCCTTTCAGAAAGCTATAACAAAATATTATAGTATAGGTGGTTTATAAACAACAGAAGTTTACTTCTCATAGCTGTGAAGGCTGGGAAGTCCAAGATCAAGTTGCTGGTACTTTTGGTGTCTGGTGAGAGTCCTCTTCTTGGTTGATGGAGAGCCATGTTCTTACTGAGTTCTCACAGTGGCAGAGGGCTGAGGGAGCTCTCCGGGGTCTCTTTATAAGGGTGCTAATCCCATTCACGAGGTCTCCATCCTCATCATCTAATCAAACCCAAAGGAGACTCTATATGTTTAGCTTATATGTGACTATTACTGAAGAGTCACGTGAATCTAAAATGCATTACTCTTCACAATGACATTTTAAGCAGGTTTATAATTATTAACGAGTATATGTTAATTGATAGCATTTCTTACTTTATATTAAATCAAGTTGCATATTTAGTCCACTCTTAAGAATACATTTTCATTTAAGTTATCAAATTTGTGGATTGTCAGATGAACTTTCCCTGGCTCAGAAGAAAGTTTATTCATATTTTAAATAGCAAGCAATAAGACTGTTAGCAAAAAATTTTTATTATTAAGAAAGTTAAAATTGTAAACCAACTCAAACTATAATATTTTAATGAACTGATTTTATAGTTAATTTAATTTAAAAATTACTATTATTTTAATAACAATAAATCTTCCTTATTAACTCATTTTTTGTTTATTATTGTTAACCCTCATCCAAGGATATTTTTCCATTAATTTTTAGAGTGAGTGGAAGGGAGGGAGAGGGAGAGAGAAGAATATTGATATGAAAGAGACACATTGATTGGTTTTATCCTGCAGGTGCCATGACCAGGGCAGGAATTAAACCTGTGACCATTAGGTGCACAAGCTGGTGCTCTAACCATGGAGCACATTGGCTAAGGCTTAACTCACTTTTTTATAATTCAATGCAAAGTGTCTCAAAATTCAGTTTGTATTTGAAAAATCTTCCATTCAGATTTTTCTTGGCACCAGGGCATGCAAGAAAGGCTGCTCTACAACAGATTTTATCTCTCTATATAAATATAGTTTTGTGGGAAAGTTTTCAGTTTAAAATTGATTTCTTAAATATCCTTACAGTGTATATTATGTTTCAAATAAAATATAAATTGTTTAAAGAATTATGAATTCTCTTGAATTGGGTAAATTTTATTCACTGAAAAAAATATATATAGTAGATTTTTATTTTTAGGCATATAGCCTACCTGCTATGGACATGCACTTTGGTGGGCATGATGGTGGTGAAGGTGATGGAAGGAAACAGAGATTGAGATCTTGATAGAGCAAAAGATGCAGTGAGTCAGGAGAGAGAGGGAGAAGGAAAGAGAGAGAGAGAGAGAGAGAGAGAGAGAGAGAGAGAGAGAGAGAGAGAAAAGAGACAGACTGGCTTGAAGTAGAACACTGACAGGTTTGAGGTGTTGAGAGAGAAATGGTAGTTGCTACTCTTGGAAATTCCATCTGGGTGGTTTCTTATGTGTCTGCAATAAAACTCTTGCACAATAAATGAAGAGAAATATATAAAAGTTTAAATTTTATTGGGTGTAAAGCTCTTAAAGAACTGTTGCTCACCACGAATCTGAGGATGACTGAGTTAGAGTGAATGAACCCCTGCTAACAGAGTGTTCGCCCCGCTGTTTCCTTCCCTGCACTGCAGCTCCGCGCTGTCTCCTTGGCGGCATTCCCTTGCCATGATGGACCACGAGCAGCTGAAGCAGAAAGTGACCTGCCTAGACATGGGAGAAAAGATTGTGTTAGGACCTAAACGTAAACTTCATGCAGCACGAAAGGCTATCCACTGGGGATGGGAATGATAGAACATTGGCAAACAAACGGGAATACACTTTCACATAAACACTCTTGTCAGTGCTGCTTGCTAACAGATGCATTTAGGTAAATGCTGTTACCTCAGAAGTGTTATCTTCTGGGGATCCTTATCATAATTTTATTTTAAATCTGAACAGCTGTTGTTTAACTACCACAGACCACAATTTATCTACAGCTTGGGGCCATAAAGTTAGCTTTAATGCACTCTGCTTCTCCCCCCTACCCCTGTATTTGATTTAATTTCCATGCATCTGACACTCATGTGCTATATACTATTTGCATATTTCAATATGTACTTTTGCAAACCCCATAAGTACTCAGGTGCTAAAAGTGGAAGAATAAATAAAAATGGAAGTTCCCAATGAGAAATTATAAAAGAACGGAAGAACAGCTCTCAGGTCTTACTTGTAAAATCTTCTGAACAATAATAGCTCCTTCAGGACAACAAAGCAGGTTTTCCTAAGGTGGCTGGTTTATGGTGATTGTAGAAAAACGGATGTTTGCTTTGGCAGTGAAACACAGCACACGTATGTGAATTGAGCCCTAGGGTTTCCACACAGTAACAGAGAGGGAACTTCGTCTGTACTTAAAAAAATCAACAAATGTGGCCACTTCCATAACCCGAATGCTTTCTAAAATAAATATGCATGGTTTTTCATTCATGAGGTTTTCAAAAATGGGGTTGCAGTTCCAAACAAAATAGAACTCTGGGAAAATAGGAAGGGAATAGTAAGTCCCTCTTGGGGAAAGGTTGATAAAGGTCTCTCAGGGTTAGTGTGTATTTAGCAAAGGAGCTTTGCGAGCAGAGGCCTGAGCTAACCTAGGGCGTCAGCAGCAACTAGAGGGAAAATCCGCTGTGGTCAGGGTTAGATGGGCCTTGGACTATTCCCCAGTCTTAAATTAACTACAGCATCTGAGAACTTCCACACACAGGTCGGAAAACTCAGAAATCTTATTCTCTTCTCAGCTCCGTTAGCCTGGTTTTCAGAGACTCCTGCAAATCAGGCCCCTACGCTTCCATCTCTTCACCCGTTCTCCGGGGTAACAGCAACCTGTTGGCACCGACGTGGCTTTCAGTTACTCAGGGAGACCTGGAGGCCGCAGCACTTTTTGAATTCTTGCTTGTTTTAATCAAGTTACAGAAGGAAGTGAGATGTGGTCCTTATTACAGCAGAATGAGGCAGGCTCTGGGCTCAGTGATTCAACTTACTGATTTAATTAGGAGTTTTCTGCCAGCCAATGGTTAGTGATGAAAGGATGATTTCTCAGGTACCCTAACACCTATTAGTAAAATCAGCAAGTATAGGAAAAGCATCCTCACTGACAAGATTCACCATAAGAGCAAGATAGTCACACACCTGCCCTACAGATGAAACCCAAAAGGGGAATCATGGTGCAAAGGTTATTTTTGTTGTTGTTATTTTTTCTTTCCTCCCCATTATTGCTCATGGAATTGGAAATAGTTCAGTTAGAAACAAAGTAGCAGAGAGAAAGGTGGGGAGCATTTGCAGGGCCTATTTGGGGAGTTTAATTTTGCATTATGCTGATGATGTCATTATTATAAAGTTTGAACACTGATTATGTTTTCACTTTAGCCTTTCATTACTTGTGCTTTCAATAAGTCCTAGAATTGGAAATAATTGAAAATGGGACTAGACATTTTAAGGGGAGTTGGTACCCCTAGTTTCATGAGATGCTTTGACTCTGTGAAAATTCTGAGCTGATTTCCAAACCAAAGTGAGTGCGATAAGCTGCAGTAATCACCACCTGGCACTTGCCCAGCACCTTTCATTTGAGGGTTCAAAGAGCCTGACTAGCCTTAATTAAGGAAGCCTCACAATTCCCAGTGGGAGGGACGAGAGGTAATCTCAGCACTTTGGGCGGGAATGCAAGAGCTTCTTTCTTTGCTGCCCTCTCTTCTGAACATCTCTCAGGTTCTTGACACAGAAAGGCATGGAACCAAAGGAAAGGGCTGGGCGGGGAGAAGTCCATTTCTCCTGAATCTTTCAAGGAATGTGGGCTACTTCCTCGGGAGAGATGTGACTGGACTATGGTGACATCTCTCCTCTTACCCGAGGCCCACGAAGGTTATCAGCCAGCAAGGGGAGTATGTTGCTATGTTATTTTATTTGGAACAGATGGAATACAGGAGCATGGTCCCCAGAAAAAACTGACCCTCAGTATGGAAGTAAGGGGCAGGGAAGGTACCTACTGCTGAGTCACCCACACTAGATGGTTCCTGCTGTGCTGTCCATGCTCTCCTTCAGTCTCCCAGTTGACTATGGCCCCAAACTAATCCTCTTTTCCTCAAGCCACTTCACACTGGATCATAGCTTCGAGGACTGTGACTGGAGATGCTTATCTGACCAATGAGGAATTGAGATGAATCATTTTTCTAAATTTATTTTGGTTCACTGATAATTGTGTGTGTGTGTGTTTTTAAGCTTTTAAAAGCCTACTTGAAAGTAGACCACATATTGCCTTTCTAATTTGTAAAGTACAGAAGGAAGTCAGCAAGCATTTCATCATAAGAAGAAAATATTCATATGGGACAAATACATTTGTTTTTCTTCTTAATGTGACTTGTATTGCATATATGTTCAATGAAATTATTATTGGAGAGACTCTAAGCTTTTAACTCAGGATTCAAACATTATCATTGTTATTTTTCTTATCATGCAGAGAATCTTAAGAATATAGAGACATTAGGAGGGAGAGAAGTAGGATAGAGAAAAGAGAATGAGAATGGGGATTTTTGATTGCAGAAGATTAACTATACTGGATATTAATGCATCAATTTTAGTATTATTAGAGAATGCTAAATATCAAACTATAATTAATTTGGCCATGAGAATTAGGGAAACTTTCATGACAGCTGAAATGAATAGGCCTGCTATATTGAGAACTTTTTTGGTGTATAAGTAATATATTTTGGAAGTAACCTTTTGTTTTCCCAAAGACCATATTCAATCATATATTTAATAACATATGCTTTACCTTAATGTATAAGAAACATGGATCTAATCTGTTGACAGGGTGTATATTCTTGGGTGTTTGTACATGATTTCAAATATAGATTTTTTTCACTTATTCATCCACTGTAGATGGAATGGAGTATACAAAGATTTGTGGGCCACAGGCACAGTCGAGAACTGTAAAGGGCCCTAGCTAGTTTGGTTCAATGGATAGAGCATTAGCTTATGGATTGAAAGGTCCCAGGTTCCATCCTGGCCAAGGGCACATGCCTGGGTTGCAGGCTCAGTCCCCAGTAGGGGGAATGCAGGAGGCAGTCAATCAACGATTCTCTCTCATTATTAATGTTTCTATCTCTCTCTCCCTCTTCCTTATTCTATAAAATAAATAAAATATATATTTTAAAAAAGAGCTGCAAAGGGCATGGAAACAAACTCTTAACTCTAAAAGTTTAGCCTGCCACAATTTCACAGATGCTGGCAGAAGATATGAGCCTATTGGGTAAAAAACAAAGGATCTCAGGTCCTTGCTGGTATGGTCAGTGGTTGAGCATCAACCTATGAACCAGGAGGTCATGGTTTGATTCCTAGTCAGGGCACATACCCAGTTTGTGGGCTCGATCCCCAATATGGAATATGTAGGAGGCAGCCGATCAATGACTCTCTCACCATCGATATTTCTGTCTCTCTCTCCTTCTCCCTTCCTCTCTGAAATCAATAAAAATACTAGCTAATAAAAGAGTCATATGAAAATTGACTGTATCTCTGCTATACCACAAGCCACGCCCACCAGCTAATCAGGACGAATAGGCAAATTAACCCAACCAAAATGGCTGTGGCCACGGAGCAAGCAGCAGGCTTGGGTTTCCCCATCAATGGATGAAGCAAAGCTTCCTGACACCCTGACTGGCCCTGGATTCCACTCAAAATTACAAAGTTTCAATTATAGAAGATATATAAATCCCAACAAAAATGGCAACAGCCATGGAGCTGGAGAGAGCAGTAGGCTTGGGTTGCCCCCAGTGATGGAGGAAGCCAAGCTTCCTGGCATTGGCCTCCACTCAAGGCTACAAAGTTTCAATTATAGAAGATAAAAAAATCCCAATAAAAATGGCTGTGGCCACAGAGCAAACAGGAAGCTTGGGTTTCCTTGGTGATGGAAGAAGCCAAGCTTTCTGCCTGCCCTGGCCTCTGCTCAAGGGTACAAAGTCTCAACTATAGAAGATAAATAAATCCCAGATACCAGATAACAGGGCCTCCACTTGGGTCACTGGGGGGCGTGGACGGCCTGCAAACCACCACAGGCCCCTCACCAAGGCTGCCCCATGTCCTAAGGGAACTCCCACTCTGATCTTGGACATCTTTCAGGACAAACTAGCTGGTCACCACCTGTGCACCAGGCCTCTAGCCTATCTAATAAAAGAGTAATATGCAAATTGACCATCACTCCAACACACAATATGGCTGCCCCCATGTGGACACAAGATGGCTGCCACAAGATGGCCAGTAGGGGATGGCAGTTGGGAGAGACCAGGTCTGCAAGGTAGGGCAGTTGTGGGTGATCAGACCAACAGGGAAGGGCAGTTGGGGGGGTCCCAGGCTTTCAGGGGAGAGCAATTGGGGGGACAGGCCTGCAAGGGAGGGCAGTTAGGGATGACCAGGCCTTCAAGAGAAGGCAGTTAGGGGCAATCAGGCTGGCAAGGGAGCAGTTAGACATAAATCAGGCTGGCAGGGGAATGGTTAGGGGGTGATCAGGCTGGCAGGCAGAAGCAGTTAGGGCCAATCAGGAAGGCAGACAGGCGAGCAGTTGGGAGAATGCAATCCTGGATTGTGAGAGGGCTGTCTGACTGCACACTTAGGCCCGATCCCACGATCCCACTGGCCCTTGAGGGGTCCCAGATCGGAGAGGGTGCAGGCTGGGCTGAGGGACACCCCCCCCCCCAGTGCACAAATTTTGTGCACCTGGCCTCTAGTATATTTATAAAACAACACACACACACACACACACACACACACAGGATTTCATTAGTTACAGTCATAGCAACAGTCAGAATTTACACTGTTTCCCTGAACCCCCATTCTCACAGAGTAATGTGAAGAGGATCAGGTGATACCTGTTCATGCCATAGGTTGCATTATAGAAGATGAACCCTGAGATTTTTTCTTAGAAGCAGTAAGCCTGCCTGCCCTTTTTTTCTGGAGGAAGACCTTCTCTTTATACTGGGCTGTAAGTAAACCTGTCCCTTGCTCCAAAGGGAGACACTATCCCTGTTTTCCAAAGCTGTTCAGTATACAAACATCCTGGAACAAAAAACACTTAAGTGTAGAAATAAGAGACACCATAAAAATTGTTTTCTCATAATATCAACCTCTTGTTTCTACACCATCCTAGCTTTTGGTGTAGAGCATGCCACTCTGATTAATCTGAGCAACAGAGCTGGGACTAAGTCCATTTAATTTATCTCATATAGCATATAAATTCAAACTATTATTAGCAGCACTCCACTCTGTCAAAAGGATCTCCTGACATCAGGATGAGGCCAGCTTGTAGTACTGACCGGATGACGTCAAGGATCCTAGACTCAACTAGTTGAACAAACCCTATGAATCATTAAGATTTACCTTAGAAAGCCAGGTAATATTCTCCTTTAGTTTCCATTTTGGTTTTTCTCCTCTGCCCAATAATCTAGGTACAGTAGGATGTATTAGTAATAGCACACTTTACCTTTGGTCTGCAAGGAGGAAGCCTACAGAAATTATATTATCCATATCAACACTGGCCAGTGAGTTGTGATTTGAATGTCTTCTAAGGCCAAGATAGTGGTGGTGAGATTCATAGCTAGAGTCAGGGTCAAGGTTTGTATCACCTTTTCTAATTGGAAGACTCTTACTGTAGGGATAACGGCCTGAAAAGTAAGCATAAATAACAGGTCAATACCCCCTCTGGCATGCTTCCCTGAGTAATCCCCTATGGGCCCATTAGAAGAGATTTATACAATCACCTGGAAGCTACATGATGTATTGGTGGCATTTGCTTAACCACCTGACAGTTTCTTATGATCCCCCAACCCACTCCAACCCTTACAGCTAGGGTTCAGTTTACCACGTTTTTAGGAGGGAGGCAAGTTAATACTGGCTTCCACATATGGTATTACTGGAAATAAGCATTAAGCAATTTTGGGGACCCCAAAAGGTGCCAGTAAGGGAAAGAAAAACAGGATCATACCTAGGAATTGTTGGGGTGGAATCCTGAATTTTCAAAATAGATCTATATAATATCCTACATCTTTTACCTGATCATTGCTCAGGAAGCATCTGAGAAAAGATAATCCTTTTCTGGGACCAACTATATTTAGTGACTAAACTGCCTCACTAAGGTGTGTGGAAGATGAGTCAAATATATTATTTATTTATAAATTTATAAAAATAATTTTATTAAGATATAATTTGCACACAATAGAATTTACCCACTCAAGATGTTCAATTCAGTGGTTTTTAATATATTCACAGATATGTGCAATCATGATCACAGTTAATTTTAGAACATTTTTATCACCTCAAAAATAAATCCTGTATTGTTTAGTATTCCCTCCACAACTAGCTCCATTATCCCTAAATTCCAGCCCTAAACAGCCACAAATTACTTTCTGTCTTTACAGGTTTACATATACTTGACACTTGATATAAATAAAATCATATAGAGGCCTGGTGCATGAAATTTGTGCACAGGCATGGTCCCTAGGCCTGGCCAGTGATCAGAGCTAATCTGTGAGGTGACCAGCAGGGCAACCAGGGGTCCCTGCTGGCACCCACCTTGGCCAGCCTGGGGCCTGCGGGCTGGGGGCAGCTTCTGTGTTGAGCGCCTGCCCCCTGGTGGTCAGTGCTCAACATAGCGACCAGTCATTTTGCCATTCAGTTTATTTGCATATTAGGCTTTTATTATGTGGGATTCTCTTCTGTGAGTGGTTTCTTTCATTTAGCATTATGTTTTAAAGGTTCATCCATGTGAACACAACTGGGCTTCATTGTTGCTCTACTATCTGTGAATTAGGCCCAGGTCCTAGGGTTCCATTGAGCATCAGCTTTGCTTCAGGCAACCGAGAGAGGAATAAAATTTACTCCAGAGGGATAGCTGTCATTTTCAGGTATGACCATGGTACTATGGATTTATGGCCACAGTAGTTGCAAATTTTCCTCCTTTTATGTACAGTATAAGTAGATGTCTCTATGATGGTTGTCTGACAGAAGCCAGTACCTTTTGTACCCTCCAGGATGACTCTTATTAGTTAAAACAGTGGGGCCCTAGCCTATTTTGCTCAGTGATTAGAGCATCAGCCTTTAGACTGAAGGGTCCCAGGTTCTATTCAGGTCAAGAGTACAAACATTGGTTGTAGTCTCAATCCTTGGCCCTAATCAAGGCCAAGTGTCTCTTTTACATCGATGTTTCTCTCTTACATTGATGTTTCTCTCTCTGTCTTTCTTCCTCCCTTCCACTCTGACACACACACACACACACACACACACACACACACACACTCACACACACTCACAAATCAATGGAAAAATTATCTTCAAGTGAGGATTGATAAAACAACAACAACCCAACCCAAACCCCCCAAACAAATAAAACACAACAGTGGGGCAGACTTGAGCCTGACTACCAGATTGAAATTTTATTTCCCAGAGGAGAGTTAGCAATAACCAAGTCATTGTTCAGCTACCTATGTTAGAATCTGATTCATGGGATTGGACCTATAACTATTGGATTGAAGGGTTGGGGGCAATTCCTCCTCATTAACAGGCAATAAAATAGAATACCATTTCTTGCCTGGATAACCATACAATTGGGTTAACGTATTTACTGCCGATTTCCATCGACTTCCCTCTATTGCCATCAATTATCTCTCCAGGCCCTCCTTCCTCCTCTTCCAAAAAGCCATATTTCTGTCAATATTCAATTCTTGTTTCTAAAACAGTCAAAAACTGTGAAAGGTCTGAGATTTAACCATACTTGCAAGATACCATGCTAGCTTGTGTATTAATTATCAATTGCTCAGTAAGAATAGTACCACAAAATAAGTGGCTTAAAACAAAGCAGAGCCATTCTTTCACAGATTCTATGGGTCACAAGTTTAGGCATGACTTAGATGGGTCCTCCACAGGACTTCATTCAAGATATTAGCCAGAACTGGGTTCTTATTTAAGCTAGACTATAAAAGAATCTGCTTCCATGCTCAGTTGTTGGCAGAGTTCAGTTTCTTGCAAGCTGTGGACTGAGAATTACATGTCTTGTCATTTCTCAGCTGGAGAACTTCAGTTCCCTGCTATGTGGACCTTTCCAAATGAGCATTTGCTTCCTCAGGGTAGCAAGGGAATATCCTTGTATGATACACATTACAAACATATGTAATATAATCACGTCCATGTAATCACATACATCCTTTACCATATAATCTTGATTATAAGCAAGTCACAGCGCTTAACCTCAACGAAGGGGAAGGCATCATAGGGCATTAATATGAAAATTTGGTGACTACAGAGGCCACTTTAGAGTCTTTCTATCTGCCATAATTTAATGGATGTTGGCAACAGACATGAGACTCCTGGGTCAGAGAAAATAGACTTTATTTTTCACAGTAATAATAATAGCTAGAATATCAGCATTTGTGCCAGTTCTCTGAGCCCCAATTCCCAAAGAACAATGTGAAGAGGGCCAGATGGAACCTGTACATCTGTTACAGGAGAAAAACTCTGAGCTTAGGAAACCTGAATCTTTTTTATTTTTTATTTTTTTCTTAATCCTCATCTAAGGATATCCCCCCCCCCATGACACACACACACACACACACACACACACACACACACACACACACACATTTTTATTGATTTGAGAAAGGAAGGGAGATCTAGGAACATCAATTATGAGAGAATTCACTGCTTGCCTGAACACCCCAAACTGGGGATTGAACGCACACAATCCGGGCATATGCCCTGACAGGGAATCATACCATGACCTCTTGGCTCATAGGTTGATACTCAACCACTGAGTGATGCCAGCCAGGTTCCATTAATTTTTAGAGAGGGAAGAGGGGAGAGAGAGTGTGTGAAAGATAGAGGTGAGGGGTTATATATTTATTGCCATTTTATTGTTCCTATTATTTTAAATTTCCCTCTTCCTCTTCCTCCTCCTCCTCCTCCTCCTCCTCCTCCTCCTCCTCCTCCTCCTTCTTTTTCTTCTTCTTCTTCTTCTTCTTCTTCTTCTTCTTCTTCTTCTTCTTCTTCTTCTTCTTCTCTTCCTCCTCCTCCTCCTCCTCCTTTTCCTTCTTCCTTCCTTCCTTTTCTTCCTTCCTTCCTAACTGCCTTTCTCTTGCTGCTTTTAATATTTTCTGTCTTTAACCTTTGGCATTTTAATTATGATGTGATCCTTGGTGTGATCCTTTTTGGGTTCCTCTTGTTTGGGACTATCTATGCTCCCTGGACTTGTAAGTCTATTCCTTTTACCAGGTAGGGGAGGTTTTCTGTCATTATTACTTCAAATAGGTTTTTAATATCTTGCTCTTTCTGTCTTATCCTTCTGGCACCCCCATAATATGAATGTTGGTAAACTTTCAGTTGCTCCTTATACTATCTTCATATTTTTGGATTCTTTTTTTCATTTTGCTTTTCTGATTGAGTGTTTTTTGCTTCCTCATATTCTAAATCATTGACTTGATTCTTGGAATCCTCTATTATACAATTGAATCCCTGTAAATGATTCTTTATTTCATTAGTGTATGCTTAATTTATGACTTGTTCTTTTTAATGTCCTTGAAATTCTCACCAAGTCCTTTGAAGCTCTCATTAAGATCTTTTAGAAACCTTACAACTATTGTTTTGAATTTTTTATCTGGTAGTTTGATTGCTTCCATTTTGTTCTTTTTCTGGAGATTTCTTGTTCTTTCATTTGTGACATATTTCTTTATCTCCACATTTTGGCTGCTTCTTTGTGTTTGTGTGTATTAGATAGAGCTGCTATGTCTTCTGAAATTGGTAGAGTGGCCTTGTGTAGTAGGTGTCCTGTAAGGCCCAGTGGCTCAGTCTACTCAGTCACCTGAGCTGAGCACTCTAGGTGTGCTCCTGGGTGGGCTTTGTGTACAGTCTTATTGTAGTTGAGCCTTGATTGCTGTTGATGTCACTGGGAGTAGTTGACCTCCAGGAAAATTGGCTTTGAGGACCAGCTGCAACTACAGTGGAAGAGCGGTTGTGTAGGAGACACTCCTATGGAGCAGGACTTTCATGAGTTAGGATTTGGTGACTACTGAGTCTTCCCCTTGAGTGTGTCATTCATCGATGTGTAAAGTTGTGATCTGATATGATCTGAAGCTGCCCACTGGGTGCACTGGCTCTGTGGCCACCCAGGAGATGCAAAGTCAGCCACTGGGGCCACTTGGCAGGAGCTAGAGAGAAACCTGCAGATGGCTGCTATTTGTGTTTGTCCCAGCAGTGTCCAGGCAACGCCAAGCTGTCTTGGGCCTCTTATTGATAGGTATGGGGTATGCTGGTGCCATGCTGCTTGCTTCAGATATTTTAGGAAAGTTTGAACCTGAGCCAGGATAGGCAATTCATATGGAAAAGCTGCTGCAAATAGCTTTAGTGGGGTGCAAATTAGATGGGGTAGGGTCTTAAGGAATCACAGGAGTTGAGTGAACAGTGTAAGCCAAGCTGACGGAAACATAGATATGGCTGCCAGTCAGCTCTGCTACAGGGGAAGTCTCAGCACAAGAACAATGATTCCTGTTAGCACCCTGTTTAGAAGAAAGCTGCTCCAAGTTCTTGCTCTGATGCCAGAAAATTATTCCCTGCATTTTCCTTGCTCTACCTCAACTGTTGCTCCAGAGATAGAGTTCAGAAGGAGCAGGACCATGTAAGTCCATGTGCTGACTCTTTAAGAGGGAATACCTGGGTCTCTAGCAGCCTCTATGTCATTCAGCCACAATCCCTGTTGGTTTTTACAGCCCAAAGTTATGGGCACTTCTCTTCCCAGCTCTGGAGCACTGGGCTGAGGGTGTGATGTGGGGCTGGGGCCCCTTGCTCTTCACAGGAGGCCTCCACTATCAAAAAATTCCTCCTAATTTAAAAAAATGGCACACGATGTTGGACCAGCCCGTTTTGTGCCTCTGCTCCTCTTACCAGTCTTCATGTGCTTTTTTTCTTTATTTCTCTAGTTGTAGGAATTCTCTAGTTGTAGGTTCTGAATGATGGTTATTCTATAATTTAGTTGTAATTTAGATGTGGCTGTGGGAGGCAGTGAGTACCTACACATACCTACTCCACTATCTTGGTTTGCCCTACTTCCTTATTTTTCAAATTCATGATTTGATTTCCTACTTCATCTACTCCACTGTTGATTCCTTGTAATGTATTCTTCATTTCAGTTAGTGTATTCTTTATTTCTGATTGGTTCTTTTTTTATGGTTTCTGTGTTCTTTTTTTATGTTAAAATTTTCACTAAGTTACATCCTTATTATCATTGTTTTGAACTCTGTAGCTGGTGATTTGCTTGCCTCCATTTCATCCTCCCCCCCCCCCCCCCGGAGATTTTTCCTATTATTTTACTCGGGACCTGTTTCTTTGTCTCCTAATTTTGGCTGATTTCCTGTTGTTTCTATGTATTATGTAGAGTTGTTATGTATCCCAGTGTTGGCAGAATGACCTTATGTAGTAGATGTCTTGTAGGACCAGTGGCATAGCCTCCTCAGGCACCCAAATTGGGGCTCCAGGTGCACCCTTTGTATGGGTTGTCTGCACTCTCCTGTTGTAATTGGGCTTTGATTACTGTTGACATATCACTGGGAGGGATTGACTCCCACACTGATCAGCTGTGAGGACCAATCTGGGGCTTCAGTTAGGCTTTGGTGTCCACTGAGTTTGTTCCTTGAGTGTGTTGTTCTTAGAAGTGGTTGGGTTTTAATCAGCGTGGTCTCATGCTGTTTAGCAGGTGCACTAACTCTGGGACTTCCTGGGAAGTACAAGCAAAGGTAAACCATCATGATTGCTCTGTTTGGGGCCACCTGGCATGGGCTATAGCTGGTTGTAAATGGCTACTACTCGTGTTGGAGTTGGAGGATCTTGAGAGATGCCAAGCTGAGAATTGAGGCCAGCTGCCACTAGTATTGGGCCTAGAGCCACCTAGCAAGAGGTATAGGATGTGTAGAGGCCAGATATTTCTCATTTGAGAGATTTTAGGAAAGTCCAGAGAATGAGACAAAAGAGGCCATGGAAAATCCACTAAATATGGCTTGGGTGAGTTTGGGTAGAGCAGGGTCTCAGAGAAACATTACGGTGGACATACAATATTAGCTAGGTTGATGGAGAATCATATGTGGTACCCACCTGCCAGCTCTGTGGGGATAGCTCAGCAAAGGATCAATGGCCTCTGCCAGCACTTTTGTCCGGGAATAAGCTTCCCCCGGCAGCCATTATCCTGAAGCCAGACAATTTAGTTCCTTCCTATGTATCCCTGGTGTCTATTGAGCTGTTCTCCCAGTGCTGGAGCTCAGAAGATGTGATGTGAATCCAAGTCAGTCAATGCATGGGCCCTTTAAGAGATACACCTGGTATTCCAGCTGCCCTCCATTTCACAGCCAGAAATCATGGTGACTTCTTTTCTCAGCACTGGAACCATGAGTTGAGGGTCCTGGTATGGACCTGGGACCCCTGGCTTTTCAGGGAGGTCTCATAAAGCTGAAATATCCTTCCTGATTTTTAACCACCACATGTGGGTGTGGAATCAGCCTGTTCTACATGTGAGATGTGGGATCAGCCTATTCCACATATGGGAAAGGAACTCTGCTTCTCCTACCAGTCAAGACGTGTGGTTTTTTCCCCTTTATATCCTTAGTTACAGAACTTCTGTTCAGCTAAATTTTAGGTGATTTTAAATATTGATTTAGTTGTAATTTTGATGTGGTTATAGGAGGTTCCAAGTGCTACTTTTATCTATGTCACCATCTTGACAGGAGGCTTCTACTAGTTTCTTAATAAGAGCTACAGAGATCTAAAACATGCATCTTCTTGTATGTGGAAAAGTCTCTTTATACTCAAGTGGCAGTTTATAAGGGTATAAAATTCATCAGTTACATTTTCTTTTATTAAAGATCTCTATCTTCTAGCATCAGATCTCTTTGTACTCTGAGGCTAGCATATATATATATATATATATATATATATATATATATATATATTCTTCCTTAATAAATGACTTGATCTTTTGGCTTGATCCCCAAATTATTTTTTTTTTGTCTTTCATGGTTAGTAACTTTTCTGGGATATGCCACAAGAGACTTCAAAGATAATATATTGATATTTTTCCAATTTTTCCTTTGATGTACTGTAGTTTTTTATTCTATAGACTTGTCTTTTATATTTTTTGAAATTTTCTTGAGGTATAGTTTTTCTTTATTTTCTTCAGTGAAAAACATTATTCAAATATTATATTTTCTAGGTATGTTTTACTTGCCAACTATTTTATCTATAGTACTTTCATCCTTTTTAATTTCATCTCTTTGTTAACCTTTTATCATATCTATAATCCTGGCCCTATTATGTTTTCAATATTGTTAATTCTGTTTTATATTACTTCTAATTTTAATTTCATTTTCCCACTGTTTTTCTGTTCGACTTATTTTCTTAGCTCTTCAAGCTATGTTTCAACATTGAGTTAGTTCCATGTATCTTTCCTTGATCTCTTACATCTTACTTGAGTTTTTGTTTGTAAGGGTAATTGATTCATTATATTTTCAAAATTTATGATAATATGTTTTCTTATAATTTTTATCTGCTTTATGGCTATATATATATATATATATATATATATATATATATTCCTCACTTGAAGATATTTTTTCTATTGCTTTTTAGAGACAGTGGAAGAGAAGGAGGGAATGAGAGAGAGAGAGAGAGAGAGAGAGAGAGAGAGAGACTATGTGTGAGAGATACGTCAACTGCCCAAGCCCTGACTAGGGCTGAAAATTGAACCTGTAACTTAGGTATGTGTCCTTGACCAGGAATCAAAACCCTTTCGTGTGTGTCCAACACTAACCACTTAGCAACATGGGCCAGGGCTACGGCAATATTTTTTTAAATGTATGCTATTTCACTTGCCATTTTTACCCTCTTTTTAATGTTATTTTTTGGTATTTTGTGTGAGTTCATTTTTAGAAAAGCTTTCATTTTTCTTTAAATAAGGCTAATTTCTTTGTATCATCTAGTGAGAAGACAAAACCATTTTTTTTTTTCAGTTTTGCAAGTATTCTAGCTGCTTTTGTAGATTTTTACTTTGGATCTTTTCATTTACTTCTCCCAAGTCATTTGAGATTATTAGCAAAAGACTGCTTTCAGTGCAGATATACTCCCTTTTCTTCAAGCTGTACTAATTGCTTATTCCAGCATAACAAACAACCTCCAAATTCAGTGGCTTGAAACAATAGGCATTGATTAGCTATCCTGATGATGGTCACATCTAGAATCATTCATAAGTCTATGGCTGGCTGGAGGTTGACTGTTTCAGGCTGGGTTGGGGGTGGCTGTGCTCTGTATATTTGTCATTCACCTCCTGGGACCAGCATGCAGTCTGGGTTTGTCCTTCTTGCTATATTAATGGCAGAAGTGGAAGAGGACAAGGAGACATGCACAAGACTCTTAGTACTTATCTTGGAACTGGTCCATCATCATATTTGCCTTATTCAATTGGTCAAAGTAAATAAACATGGTTGAGCCAAGATTCAAAGGATGAGGAAATATACTGTACCTCTGTAGTGAATGAAACTAAAAAGTCACATGAAAAGAAGTGTGAACAAAGGGCTGTAGAATTGGGACTATTAGCACAGTTTATCACATTTGATAAACACAGAACGCTTTGTGCAAAAATAGATTGTGTGAGGTTCTTTGTTCATTCTCTGCTTTCCATGACTTGGTGCTCTCTGGCCTAAGTCATTTCCCATCGCTAGTTTATGTGCCTGTTCATTTAGTTTAAAATAAGATGAGCTAGGTGTATTTCTAAGATAGCCTCCTTCATCCCTACTTCCTGGTATTCACACCTTCTATAATCCCCTCCACATGAAAGTGCTCTGGACTTAGTAACTTGCTTTTATGGAAAAAAAGTGATGAGATGCAATTCCATGATTAGATTATAAAAACTATGACTTTAACCTTGCTCTCACACATACTCTTTTTCTGGTTCTTGTTGGCTTGCTCTGATGAAGCCAGCTGCAATGTTGTGAGCTGCCCATGGTGAGGTCCACATGGCAAGGAACTGAGTGTGGCCTCCAGCTAACATCTAGCAAAGGATGGAGGTCTTGGATCTAAGGCCCTAAACCACATAAATGAACTTGGAAGTGGATCCTACCCTAATAGAGACTTCAGATAACTGCAGTCCTAGCCAATACCGTGGTTGTGGCTTGGGAGAGATCCTGAAGTTGAGGACTCAGCTAAGTCATACCCAGATCCCTGACTTATAGTACTGCAGATATAATAAACGAAGATGGTTAAAGTAATGGTGTTTTGAGGTGATTTATTACACAGCAACAGATAACTCATACACATGGGTTGTTGGTTTTCCCTTTCAGACTCTGCCATTTGCTTTGGAGAAATGTGTTTGCATTCGATCTGTAGACAAGAGCTTGACCTTCATTTCATTGTCATCTCTTTTTTATATTGAGGGTTGGCTTTTATTGTTTATTTTTTTTAAATCTTAAATGTATTAAAGAAAGAATTTAAAGCTATTTGTCTGTTTCTCACTCTACCTATTACCTATTGTAATTCTTTTCTGCCATTATAAAAATAAAAGTATAAGTTCTGACTTGTGCATTTTATTTTTTTTATATACCTCCAGAGAGCTCCTGCTTTAGACGCTCGAGGCAATAATTTGTGAGAAACCTAACAAACTCTTGCCCAGTGCCTTAGTAAAAGAATCAACCAACTTTGTGCTGATTCTCCTTTGACCCAGCATCCTCCTTTCTCAGTACTAGTCTTACGTGTTGAAACCAAGTGGTGGTATGTGTGGGTTCTGGCATCAGATTGTCTGTGTTTTTACCTGTTCTACTACTGTGTGATCCTAGAAACTGGTCTCCCTAAAACTTATTTCCATAATCTCTAAATACTTTACAGTATTGAAAACTAATCC
Source organism: Vespertilio murinus (assembly GCA_963924515.1). Classification (NCBI taxonomy): domain Eukaryota; kingdom Metazoa; phylum Chordata; class Mammalia; order Chiroptera; family Vespertilionidae; genus Vespertilio; species Vespertilio murinus. Next base: position 81,648,392 of record OZ004706.1, read on the forward strand.
TGCAGTACTGTGAGGTTGATGAAATAAAATAATTAATTCTAACTGTTTAATATAGTACCTGTCAGGTGGTAAGCCTTCAATAAATGCTAACTATGTAAAACATATTTATTGGATACCTAGTAATTACCTGACATCATGATAGGTTATGAGGGTACTAATATGAATGTAATATGGTTCCTTTTCTCAAAGAAGCTATAGTCTTGCTAATAAAATAGTAATTAATAGTTGTATAATAACATTACTGTTTATAAACATTTTCATGTGCTTTACTTATCTGATCCTGATATACTCACTTATGAAGTGTAATTATTTCTGAGTTCCTATTTGGTTTCTTGCCTGGTATTGATAGGAGGGATTTGTAATCTAATAGATTGTTCACCTGAATTAATCTAAAAAAATAATGCTGTTATTTTAAATCTTAGAACACATATACTTATGTGAATAGGAAGTTAAGTTTTCCTTAAAGTTTCCTTTCCAAGGCCTGTGCAAAGTGGTTGAGGAAGTGACTCAGCTGTGAATCCAGCAAGCAGAACTGATAAGCATGGTCAGACCGACCCTGCAAGAGTCAAAACATCATCTCATCAACATCATCTCATCGCTTGATGACTAATTAGAATAGCTGATGTCTGCAGACCCCCAGGCCTACATGTAGCTGCAATCCTCATCCTAGCCCTTTCCCTAACTAATATGTGATATTACTTAGAGGAGGGGAGTAGAATGAAAAGGCAAATGAGAAAGTGGGTGAGATGCAGCTGAAATAAGACCTGGTAATCGTGGAGAGGGAGGTAGGAAAGGAATTATAGCTTTTATCAAGAATTGTGGTGAGCAACTGGCATGAGAACTCAAGTGAAATGTTCTGACATAAATAACAAAGCTACTGGGCAAATCCCTTCCCTACAGACCTGTCCAATTTGCCTGGCAGATAGATTTTAGGAAATAAAACTGACCATCATTCTTCCCAAAACAAAAAATATGAGCAATGCTTTCCCCTGTGTAGGACACAAGATACTGCTATTCAGACCAGACAAGTAAACAACAACAAAACCGAAACAAAAGCACCCCCCTCCCCATTACATGCACTTCTGTTATGCAGACACAGTCAGAGGGTGTCAGGCAGGACACAAGAGAGGGCTCACCAGTTTCTAGGAGCTCCTTGTCAGAGCTGGCAGCTCAGGTGCTGTGGCTCATTTCACTGGTGCCGTGGTCGGTAAACTGCGGCTCCACATGCGGCATTTTGGCCCCTTGAGTGTGGCTCTTCCACGGAATACCACGGCCTGGGAGAGTCTATTTTGAAGAAGTGGCGTTAGAAGTTCATATTTAAAAAATTTGGGTTTCAAAAGAAATTTCAATCGTTGTACTGTTGAAATTTGGCTCAGTTGACTAATGAGTTTGCCGACCACTGCACTGGTGTTAATCTACGATGCCTTCGGTGTTGTCAGATGTATTTCATTAGTGTTTTTCCCTTATTAAATATGAAAATCATGTCAAAGGTAAATGTCAAGGGGCTATAAAATTACCCTTCTTATCTTCTGTACATTTATCAGTTGATAAATGGAAAGACACTGCTGCCAAAATAACTGAATGAATAATTTACAAATGACTGATGCATCTTGTATGTTGTTTCAGGCACAAAACAGTAGGACATCAATAATCAAAAGAAGTGGGATTCATTTAAAAGTATTTTGCCATTGATATTTTTATCTAAATGTTGCAGTCTAGACATCTGTGACTGGAGAAACCTCACTTCTGTCATTTCAGCCCTTACCTGTTTTTGGGTAGAAATGTAGGGGAAAGGGGGATCCTCTCTGACCTCATAGTCCCTCTTTTTTGTTAATAAGCACAGTTAACATTGACATAGGGAGACTGGATCCAAACAACCCTTTTCTTGGGATATTTATTTACTTATTTTCAATTATTTACTTATTTTTGTTAATCCTCACTGGAGGCTATTTTCCCATTGATTTTTAGGGAGGGAGAGAGACAGAGAAACATCAATGTGAGAGAGACACATTGGTTGCCTCCACACGCACCCTGTCCAGGGCTGGGGGTTGAGCCTGCATTGCTGGAATCCAATCCAGGACCCTCCAGGCAGGAGGCAGACACTCTGTCCATGAGCAAAACCGGCCAGGGCTTCCTGGGATAGTTAGATCAAGAAAGTAAAAACGTCTTATCTTGATTTAAAAAGGGATTGCACACCAACCCTGAATTTTAACCTTGCCTAGAGGTCATTTCCCCTCTTAATTTACATGAAAGCAGTGTTATCTTTTAAATAGTCTCTTGAGCCAACTTTTCTGCAATGCATTCAAAACTCTATGACGCCACAGCCTTGGTCCTCTGCAAGCTTCTTCAGTGTGCTGGTAGGGAAGGGGCAGAGCAGAGCTCAGTTCTGTCGGTTCTGCTCCCCAGGGCTTACCGGCCGCTGGGAAAGAAGCCTGGTAGCTGGCCCCGCTGTGCACCAGGCAAAAGGGAAAACGCAGGCGGAGGACGATTCCTGGGGAAAATGTGCCTGTGTTGTAGGTCTCAACCTGGATCTAATTTCCACCCCAAAGGTTAAGCAGCCATTTATTTCGGGACACAGACTAACAAAGGGGAAAAGGCCACACAATTAATATCATGATTTATGCTGCCATGACTCTTGAACGGTGGCCACTTTATATTTTTAAAAATTTCTACCCCGAGGCCTTCCCCCAAGCCTAGAGATCTGCTTTTTGCCAGCCCACGGTCACTGCGGCCTTGCCTCAGGTCCCCGAGCCCCACTGCCTGCTGGCCAGAGCAGCCTCCGCGGAGGGGACATGGTCCTGACCTGGCAATGGCAATGGGCTGGCTCTCCGGGGCCTGAGGGCCAGGCCCGCTCCGCACGGAGGGAGCGCGGGCCTCCTTAGGCCCTGGGCCCTCGGGTTAGAGCAGCCAGAGCAGCCGCTCCAGGGAAGGAACCGCTGTGACTACACGGGGATTGGGAGGCGCCGCCAGCGAGGGATGGAAAGTGGTGCCCTCCCTCGCGGGGCACCGAGCTGATGTGTGGCATCGGCCCAGCCCTGGAACTCCACAGGCAGTGCAGCAGAAGGCACAGGCGCTCCTGTTTGGGCATTTATTACCTGGAGCGATACACAGAGAGGATGGTAATGAAGTACTTGACTAATTTAGTGTGATCCAGCTGGCTGAGCCAGAGGGGCTGGCTGCCCTGGAGCCGGGAAGCGAAAGAACTCACTGCTGGCCATTCCCTGGGCACCGGGAAGCCAACACAAAGGAGTGTGGAGATCAAAAAGCAGAGACCTGCCAATAAGAGAGAAGGAAGGGGGACTGGAGATTGGGGAGGGTGGGGTAGGGCCTTCATTCCTTTTAGAGAAAGTTATTTTTTTCTCATTTCATTCTGAATTAATTAATTTACATTCTAAACCCAGTCAGCCTTATGGCAACCAACACCAGGTGCTTATTTTCCTTAAATTTATTATTTTAATTATTTTTAAAATTTGATTTTTCACTTACAGTTGACATACAATATTATTTTGTATTAGTTTCAGGTGCACAGCATAGAGGTTAGGCAATCGTACTCTGTACAAACTGTCCACCTGATAATTCCAGTACTCACCTGACACTATACATAATTATTACAACATCATCGATCATGTTCCCTATGCTTTACTATTATCTATCCTGTGACTGTTTTGTAACTGCCAATATGTACTTCTTACTCCCCCCCTTTGTTTCCTTTATAAGCTTGCGTACTCACCAATGAATTCTGGCAAAACAGAGAGAGACATGCAAGTGCTTCTGGTGGAGATGGAGGGGTGACAACAGCATCTCTTTCTCATTGGCTGCCTGGCTTCCCAACCTCTGTACCTGGTAATGACCCACACTGCGTTCTGCCTCTGTCCGCCATCCGTCGCACTAAGTAATGGATCTTCATGTTCAAATGTGCTTAAACACTTCCAGGACCATCTGCTTTCCACATTCAATGGATAAGACAAGGGTGTGACGGACTTGAGCACTTATATGTATTGTAATTATCTTTTAAAAATAGACACAACGTTCATCCCGGGTTCTGAGCCTGAATCATGACAGTCCTGTGGGGCTTGCTATCCTTCATACTCAAAAAAGGGGGCTCCCTAGACAGCCAGACCCCAATGTGACAGATGAGCTTTGGAAAAGCAAGTAGGTGAGGAAAAGGGGGAGTGGTCCCGCTAAATGGCAGCTTGATTGGTAAGGCCTAGCAAGCTGCAGCCCTCCTTATGACAAGCAGGGACCAGGTGAACATTTCTCTGCTGGTCTCTGCCTGAAACTGCAAGGCCTGGCTTTCCGGAATGCTGGGAGGTATCTCCCTAACCTTCCCTCCCTTTCTTTGTGTTGTCTTCATTTCACCTTTCATTAGGAGCTCTCCTGCTGCCTTTCCTTTGCCCTCAGCAAAAACTCTTCTTAAATCTTACTTAGGTGTAAGCGACTACTATTTTTATTAAGTGAATCAAATGATCAAACACAACTGATGAAGCATTAAACTTTAGGGCAGAGGTGTGTGTGTGTATGTGTGTGGTTGAAGACCCTTTGTTTTCTCCCAAACATCACAAAAGGCAAGCAATTACCTGTATAATCTACATGCAAGGACTAATTCATATGCCATCATCCATGAAATTCAGTGTCATGAAGTTATGTGATAGTACTAAGCACATTTTAATTATATTCACCACTTCGACTTTCCTATTTTGCAATGAGGAAAAAAACAGCAGGAAAAAATATTAACTTTTATTTTTAAAATTTCAGAGCATCGCATAAGCTTATATGTTTTTTTAACCAGGACTTTATGGCATTTCTGTTGTTATTGTTGATGAATAGAACAGAGACCCACTCAAACAAGACCTAGCTTTAGAAGGAAGGGGCCAGAGTGAGGAAGAGGCTGTTGTGGATGCTGAGATCTAGGACCAGAAATTGGCTGAATCTCAAGCATGCTCTAGTGAGAGAGTGATTCAGGATGTGAGCCTGAGGAACCCAGCAGCAGGAGTATGGCTCATCAATGGAGTGCTCTGTCAGTAAAGTGACTCAGCCATGTTTCATATGTCTGCTCACCGAGTTTCTGCTGCCTCATTACTTGGCACGCACCAGGTCCAGCTGGCCTCTCTTAGCCTGATGCCCTTATTTCCAATCACCAAGAAGAAACTGCATTGTACCAGTGAATCCTGAGGCCTCAGGACAATGGGCTTTGGACAGCCTATGGGTTAGGCTCCCCTGGGTCAGGTGCCTATTCCTCATCCACTTAACACAGGCAAGAGGTGGGCAGGTTTACATGGGGTAATATATACACCAGCGGTGGCCACAGGCAGGAGGCATCCTTTAGGATATGAGCTGACAGAAGTTTTGATCATTCCACCAAGTAAAAATGAACATTGCATGCAGCATTTATCATGTATGAAATATACTCTTGACTATTGGTGCTGGGCTATGTCATTTCTTCTGCATATTGCTTTAGTCAATTGAATTATTACACAGTTAACAATTGGGTATATATTACTCTGGAGTAAGAGCCTTCATTTTGCAATGTCTCTATGCCACTCAAGTACATTCAGGAAAATGATTCATCTGGCGGTAACCTTAAAAGTTTAAGGGACTTGCCTGAAAGATGTATTAGAGACTTTCGCATAATCCATTTCACTATTATATACTTCTAGTCACCAAATAATAGTTTGCTCATATTTGTAATGAACTAGTTTAGAGGCTGGGTTCTAACCCTAATTAACTTTGCATATGGGAAAAAATGAGGTCCAGTGAGATAAAATGCTTTGTGAGGTGTTTCCACAGGTTAGTGTCAAACCAGCTTTTCTGATTGTCACATCAAAGCAACAATTGGCTGCTTCGAAGGATGCTTTGAACAAGCACATATTATATCCTCTTGTGGCATTTTCAGAATTTTACTCTTTGTTCTACAATATCTTTAAGAACACAGGTCCAAGAGTTTTATTTAGGAAAGTGGTATCAAGCCCATCTACTCAGATAGTTCAGACACTAGTTGATGGGAACGGGAGGAAACACGTGGGATGTGGAATATCTGGATGATACAGAAATTAGGTACACAGCATGTGAGGCTCAGTCTCCAGGTATCATGTCTAGTCACGGACCAGGAAAGCAGCACCAAGAAGGCAATATGACATAGCCCAAGGACTGGGAGACTGTGGCAATGGGGTGCCTACAGGTGAGAATAAGAGGTCAGGGGCCAGCTGGGTTAGGGAAATCTGTTCATGACCCTGGGTAGGGCACAAGGTACCTTATAGGTCAGTGGAGAATGAAGTTAGTCAAGGAACTAAAAGAAATAGTTAAGGAAGGAATTACACAGGCCCAGGAACTGTCACACAGGAGCTCTATTAATGTGGTGTTCCCATGATTGGTTGGGGGATCATTGCCTAAGGGGAAGGGTGGTACTAGAATTAAGACATGGCCTAGGAACACGTTCAAAGTTAGTTTGATGAGAAGAACCCTCTAATTGTGTGTGTGTGTGTGTGTGTGTGTGTGTGTACACATGAAAAAGTATATATATATAGGAAAGAGCTATTTAAGGAATCTTTGCTTCAAAAACATAAAAGAGTCTTTGTATTGGCATAGAGAGATATGGAACTGGTTGATGCATCCTTACTTGGCTTTAGAAACTTCCTCTTCACTAAGAGATAATAGTGGTCTATCAGGTTGATGCTGTCCAGTGTAGGAGACACCTAGTAATGTTAATCTAGGCCATGGTCTAATAGTTTACTAAATAGCTGGTGGTAGAATGGCAATATACATATGACTAGTTGCCCTTCCAAGAATATTCACATTAACATATGGCACATTTTTGTCATGCATATACATTTTCACTCATTATTGCAGCTATTACATTCTACCATGCCAGATTAAGGACCATGATAGGAAAGGGGGTCATCCTGTGAAAAACTCAGGGATATTGGTGTCTGTTGGAATCCTGTCAGGAAACATGTATGAGCACTCAAAGAGGTAACTGAAGTGAGTGTCATAAAGACACTGCTCAGAGAAATGTGGGATGGAATTAGGAGAACTAATGAAAGATGGGGGAGCATCCAGGGACTAGGAGGAAGCCATCACCACACTGCTCTAAAAGGGCAAGAGGGGATTAGGTATTGCTGGAACCTGATGAGACCAGAAGGCTACCTGTGGTCAGAGGAAGACACTACTATAAAAATTGTGCCCTTAAGGGAAGGAATGGGATCATACATATCCTGATCTCTCTCTCCTTCTTTCAAGATCCCGCTGGTGCCTCCCATAGACCAAACATACCCAGAATTCAGAGGCCAAAGGAAATCAGATGATGTGGTCTATGGAGGTACACTATCTATAGCATAGAGCAGGGCCAAGATGGGTGTGAAGTGTGAATCTGAAGGGATAAATGGAGAATTATGGCCACAATATTCTAATTTGGCTTTATTTGGGAAAGGTGAACTAGATGCAGGCAAATCTATTAAGTGCATTCCTAGACTAATCATCCAAACAAATTAAAGTTTCTGTTACTGGGGAAATTGGGTTCAGAGAATCAGAAAGTAGATAGACAGGCCTAATTGTTTCATACTAATTAGATCTAAGCAACTTAAATGAAATATTTCTTAAATTATTAAATAAAGCAGTGGGATTCTTTAGAGATGGAAGTTAGGTGAGCAATAGTAACATTTCTTATTACTTAATAAGTTTAACATTATTTAAAATTACCTGACTTCTTCTACCCAGTCATCTTTGATAGTGTGTACTCAAAAAATTTGTGTTGAATGAATCACTCAAGAGCATTTAATGTTTGTCATGGAGAAATATTGCTGGTCTTTTCTAAACTGAGATAGGAAAAGAGGCCTTCCCATGTGCTGAGTTGTCATGGCAAGCCAATCTTTTCAGGATATCGCTTACCCAACCAATTGTTTCACAACATTTGTCCATTTTGTGATTATCATAGTTGCTGGTGGGATATCACCTCTTTGCTGAGATGATGCTTGAGTAATAGGATTAAGACAATTTATGACACTTATGATAGTTTGTAATCAGTGAACTTACTATGGAATTACTATATGAAAGAGCCTAATTTAACATGAATCATATAGCATGAACTTAACTATTGAATTACATTTAAAAAATAAGTATAACCTTAAGGAAAATATGCTACTTGGAATACATGTTAATAATAGTTCAGTTTAAGAGGGAAACACACTTTTATTGAACACTTATTACATGCTAAGAAGTTCTGGGAATACAGCAATGTCTCGAAGGATTTTCTTCTATTGACAGAGAAAACATACCTTTGGCCAGCAAACACATTCAGTGAGCAATTTTGTACACTCCTTGATAAAGCAATTTGTGGTGAATAAATTGATTCTGGCCACTCAAATTGTGGATCTTAGATGGAATATCATGTCCTGCCTATCTAAATTATAAATCTGTTTGGAGCATATTTTGAGGATGTGCTTTGCAAGTCTTCATGAATGTCAAATAGTAATTATTAATCTATTGTGTTTTATGATAACAACAATTGTAATAGTAATGAAAAAAACAATATAATCATCAGTATTTGTGATTGTGAAATACCAGTGTCTTTTGTGCCAGGTAAATGTGGTCCAGCACCAGATGGACTAGGGACTGGGGAGGACTATCCCCTACTAACCAGTACTGCACTCAGGATGTAGACATGCACTGCAAAGAGGACAGAGGCACTACTCAAAAGACACTGTGTGTAATCTGGGACCTGGACTGTCTTGTTCTTATTGTAGTCCTATGACCCAACCTGACATCAACTAGGGTCTCACACATTCATATAAATTTCTAAGCAAAAGGTACAATAATTCCAAAGCTTCCATCGTAAAAAATGACATGTATTCATCATTCTTCAAAATCCTTTTTCACATGCTCTTTGTTCCCCGAGAGTCCATACGATGCACAACTATTTTTAGCCAATCTTTTGCTCAGCCTGGCTGGTGTGGCTCAGTGGTTGAGCCTTGACATATGAACCAGGAGGTGATGGTTTGATTTCTGGTCAGGGCACATGACAAGGTTGTGGGCTCGACCCCCCAGTGGGGGATGTGTAGGAGACAGTCAATCAATGATTCTTTCTCACCATTGATGTTTCTATCTCTCTCTCCCTCATCCTTTCTGTGTGAATAAAATATATATTTTTTAAAAGGAGATTAGGGACCTGTGTCCATAAAATTCCAGTCTCACAGTATTTACTCTCAACTACTCTTCATCTTGGAGCAGAGGCATAAACAGAAGTGGAAAAGACAACAGTGAACAGGTCTCAGTGAAAATCAAACTCAGTCTATGGTTCTGAACTAAGGTCAATGCCCAGCTTAGGTCCATAGCTTTATGACCTGGGAAAATCCCTTACTACAGAACAAGAGAAAATGTCTGTCTGTTTATGAAGTTGCCAGGTCATTGAAAAATAATAGATGAGGGGGCTTATTTTTCTCTACTTCTCACCTTAAAACTAAGACTTTGAGAATAAATACCCTTCTGAGTATAAATTGCATAATAATTTTTTAAAAAGTGGGGCCATCTCAATATTGCTTCTGATTAAATTGTTACTAAATTGAAGGCTTAGAGAGGTTTCCGGCACTCAAGTCACAAAGCCTTGTGATTTGGGGACTCCCAACAGCCAAACTGACTACAGAGCAGCTACCACTAAACTCTTTGGATAAATGTCTCTCTTGGGCCCAGTGTTGTGACTCCTACACTTATCTCCTTTCTGGGGCTGTTATGAGGATTAATTAATGCTTATGAAGAACTATAATCACCTTGGATGAAAGGAGCAGAAGAATAATGACACTTCAGAATAACATGGCACCTTTCATCTGAGGATCTCAAAGCACTTCACAAATTTGAATTAATTAAGCCAAGGTAATTGCAAGGTATAATGACAATAACAATAATGATTATAATTATCCTCAACATTATCCTTAAGAACCTGATTTGAAATCAATTCCTGACATTATCTCTGCCATGGTGCTGCTCAGCCTTTTGCTCTCTGGGTTTTGCAGCAGGAATGCCAGGTGGCTTGTCCTCCCTCTGTTTACTAGCCCCTTACTCACCAGCAATGCCACATGGCCTCTGCCATCAGCATAGAAGGATGTGGGCTTTCTGGAAAGAGGGATTCAGCATTTTGGACTATCACGTCTATTAGTGACAACTATTTATTTTTGGAAATGTAGGATTATGCAATTGAAAGGAATGTCTATCATGTATTTAGTGATTATTTTTAAAAGCATTTTGGATGAATGCTTTGTTTCCTTTAGTTCTTAGTGATAATAGTTTATGCTTATATAACATTTACTATGTGCTTGGCACTATTCTAAGTGTTTCTCATATATTAATTTACTAGAGGCACAGTGCATGAAATTCATGCATGGATATGGCCCCTAGGCCTGGCCAATAATCAGGACTGGTCCAGGCCTTCCTCCCCTTCTCCTTTACCCTTCACTGATACTTTATGAAGTATAATCATCATTATATCTATTTCACAGGTGAGGAAACTGACGGACAGGAAAAATAGGTAACTTAGGTCACAGAGTTTATCAGGCCATGGAACTGGCATGTGGCAGATAGGAATTTATAGGATGGGAAGTATGCTGTCAGAATATGCACTTTTCCCTGTGAAATAGAATTAAAATTTTTACATAAGAAAAGGGATCAGTTTTCTAATACTTTATGTGAGTATTTCTTTGTTTTCCAGACCTCTTTCTCTGAGTGGTAAAAGCATGACTTTGGAACTGGATTTTTGGATATAAGCTCCCATTTTTCTACTTCCTAGCTGTGTAACCTTATGAAAATGCTCAGCTTTTTAATGTCTCACCTGTAACATGAGATAATACAGTCTCAATAAATAATAGCCGTTATTGCCCAGCATAAGTTGGTCAGTGGTGGAGCGTCGACTCATGAACCAGGAGCTCAAGGTTTGATTCCTGGTCAGGACTCAATCCCCATTGGGGGGGATGCAGGAGGTAGCCAATCATCATTGATGTTTCTGTTTCTGTCTCTCTGTCCCTTTCCTTTCCTCTCTCTGGAATCAATAAAAACATTAACAACAACAACAACAAAATAATAGCTGTTATTATTACTTAGTCCTTAATAGATAACAGATAACTGAAAAAAGTGAATGTCAAAGATACCCTGTAAAATTATTATTTTGAATTAAGATATAAATAGGAAATCTTGTAAGGTATTCAGACTAATTTTTGTGGAATCCTGTTGTGAACTTAAAGTTTTCTTCCAACATATGAAGGGTCCATCCAGTGATAAAGACAATTTAGAAATTCCATTTTGTTAGTAGGTTTATCTCACCAATGGGCAATGTGGGTTTGGTAAGAGGAGAATACCTATTACCATCTTCTAATTACTTAGGCTCCACAGGGGGCAAAATTATATTTTATTGATTTTTTACAGAGTGTAAGAGAGAGAAATAGATAGTTAGAAACATCAGTGAGAGAGAAACATCGACCAGCTGCCTCCTGCACACCCCCCCCCCCAAACTGGGGATGTGCCTGCAACCAAGGTACATGCCTTGACCAGAATCGAATCTGGGACCTTTCAGTCCGTAGGCCGATGCTCTATCCACTGAGCCGAACCGGTTTCAGCTCCACAGAAAATATTTAAGGTAATACTAAAGCAACCCAGGTCTCTTCGCATGATAATCATGGTGTTGTTGCTATTGTTTTCCTGCTGCCACTCTCACCACATTTTAGAGCCGTGGCTGACACCGGTGGTCTGGAGAGGTAGGGTTTCCACTGCTGGAGCAGTGGGCAGGGCCTCCACACTGTAGGCAGAGACCTACTAACTCAAGTGGAACTTGGCATGTCCATGGTAGACCACTTTCCTCTTGTGTGAGGAACATTCCATTAATGTGGCATTGGCCAGAGCTTATTTTTTAACTATTTCACTTTGAGAGGGGACAATCTTTAGAAACTCTCACCTGCAAATCAAGTTGCACAATGCTGGTTTATTCTGCAGTCTCCTGAATGGGGCTTCTCTCGTGGATCCTGAAGAAGAGGTTCTTAAGAAGTTGGAGGGCCTTAGACATGGCCTTAGTGTATGGGAGAAAACAGGACCACCCAAATACCTGTATTATATTCCCTAGTGAGAGAAGTTAACTTGAAATGCAGGCAGGGCAGGGGTCCAGTGGAAAACAAAGGCAGGTGGAACACGGGCAGGGACAGAAGTGGCAGTTTGAGCAGCCTAACCACAGGGACCAACCATGCAGAAATAATAAAATGTTTTTGGATACAGAACAGGAGTCATGGGAAACCAAAAGAGGGCCTGCAGTAAACAAGGTGTACAAACACATAAAAACAGAGAAAGATCAGCATAGGGGCAGAGAAAGAATACACAGAAACAAGGAAAGTTTAGGTCCATTGCTGGGCAAAAACAATTGAGGGAATCAATCGGGTGACACAGAGCAGGCTTGTAGCAGACATATACCCCTGGACCACAGGCTTTAACTGGCAGCCCACAATTGGTCCCTCTCCCCCTGGGGGAGCCTGAATCTGCTTGTAATACATTTTCACACTTTTGTTTAAATCTTCTGGTCTTTAGAGTCACAAGACAGGACCCCAGAAAAACACCTTGGCTCACTGTTCCAGTCATCATTAGAGCAAGATCTTGTTGTTTCCTACAAAACACAGGGATTTATTTTATTTTATTTATTTATTTATTTTTTTTGTTATCTGTACTGTAGGCACTGTAGCAGGATTGGGTGTTGAAATGACCTGATTCTCTCTTCTTCTCAGTTTTGTCTTGTCTTTGGGCTTATGATTTAAAAAAAAATTGCTAGTTTTATTTAAAAATTAGAAAAGCATTTTCTTTAGAGGTAGCAGGGCCAACTAAAATACTGTTATAATTATCTCTCACTCATCCCAACTGCATTTATTTTTTGAGACCATAGAGCTATATTGGCTAGTCTTTGGATTGTGAAAAAAGGTCTTGGAAAAAATAAATGAAAAGGCTTACGGGAAGGTTTCAAGACAATTGGCAGATTGTACACAAGCTCAGACGGAGTGCAATGACAAAGCTACACAAATAAAGCTACAGAAGTTAATTTTAGGAGGAATGTATGCTTACATGTTTAATTTCATGTTTTCTTAGATAGTCAGTTTTCTATTGTAGACTCTATGATCTGGTGTCTGAAAATGATGGCAAACCTGCACGAGGATTCATTGCCCTTTTTTCTTACCCACTTCCAGAATACCCCTGAGTTGAGCCAGTGTGAGCTCATGCTATAGCTTTGTGTTCCTAATGTCAGCTCCTCTTGGGTGGTGCTAGTTCTGGGTGGCTCCCAGCTTTATTTTTTTTTTTTCTATCAGCTTTTCACACCAGCTCATTCCCAGCTTACTTTTCATCCCACATTTAATGGGGTAATGGCATTGAGTTCTTGGACTTTTCAACTTAGCCTGAGGGGCTTCATGCCTGAGAATTTAAATCTCTGGTGAGCTTCTCACTATAGCTCTAATGAGATGATCAAGAACCACCTAAGGCCACATCTTAAATTATGGACTACTAATGGGAAAGACCTATCAGCTGGCCAGGCCAGGGGACACGTACATGGCACCTTTTTATTTTATACAAACTTGATTGGTGGGTTATAATTCTACTTAGCATTTAACTACTTGTAGTTGAACTATATGGTGAGCTGACAGTACATAAATATACATAGGGAGGATTTAGGGAAGGACTTAGGTTATTTGATTTGAAAATTGTTTTTAAAATTCACCTTGTACTCTGGAATGACTTGGACATTTGAAAAGTATTTTACATTCCCATGATTCTGGCCTATTCTCTCCCCATGCATCTAACAATGACTTTTTTTTAGATGACTTATTTTGACCCTTTCAAGCCACTGAGGATTTTTATCAGTTTGTAGTCTCAAGGTCAAGGACACCAGGACAAGCAGTATTGACCCAACCCAGAGAGTGGAGTGAGTATAAGACAACCCCCTATTCTTCAACCATATCTGCTATCCATCTTTTGACCACTTGTGTATTTGACTAATAGCGCTGACAACCTTATATTTTGTTTAGATTTAAACTTCTTATCCAGTGAAAAATAGCAAAACCCATGATCTAACTCCATTTTAGGATTCTAAGGTACTTTGAATATGTAGATGCATTTATTCTGCTGTAGTTTGGGGTCTTTATATAACATACTATCAGCTGACTCTCAGAAGGTGGACTTATAGTAGTACTAAAGGAGCCGGAGGGGGGTGGTGGTGGGAATGAACCTCCCATTGAGTCCTAAATACTAGAAAGAATGCTTGATTGTCCTGGTATTGCTTCTGTTTTGATGGCTTGTCTTTCAGCTGTCTGTCCCTTGGCTGGACATTTGGAAGAAACTCTTTAGGTTTCATGCTGAAGGAAAAGACAAGAAAAGAGGAGAGAAAAGATGGCAGCTACGACGGGGTAAGGTTAGTCAGGAGTGCTGGAGTGCTCCAGGGAAGAGGGTTCTCCTTTGAGAGTCATTTGGGAGCTGCCTCATGGTTGATGCTGAATTTAGCATTGAGCTTGAACTCACTTAGACATAATGAGCACTGTAATGTGTCGCCCCCTTGTCATCTCGTCCCTCTTTCCTCCCCACCCCTGACAACAGAGTGCTGGAGCTAAAAGGGATTCAAATGCGGTAGAAAGAAAGGAAATTGGCAAGGTTCCTGTAGGACTGGTCAGACACTGAAAGGAGCCACTTTGGGGAGATGGAGTGGGAGGAGAGCAGGGGTGAAAGGTTAATTTGTCCTTCCCGCCCCTATGGGCCTTCAGGGCCCTTCAGGTCCCCCCTGTGGGTTTATGACTGGGACCTCCCCCCAGGCATGAGAGGAGGGCATTGTTTATTTCTCATAGCAGAGCCAGTCCTCAGACCCCTCACCATATGCTCTCAGGTCATGCCTACACAGCACAAGGCAGATGTTAAGAAAGTATCTGGACGGAAAAAAAAAAAATTAAGCAGAAAGAAAATTACTGTGGGACGATGTGAAAGTGTTTTCTTCCTTTATTATACAGATTTTTTGCATAAAAACAGGTTTTAGTTTATTTCTAAAGAATGTGGGAAAAGAATAACATTTTTTTCATAAGTTTCAATGAAGTATTTTATATGATGCTTTGTGAAACTTATGAAAAAATGTTTCTGTGGAGTAATTGGCAAGGAAGTTATTGCTCATACAAACATATTGATTTCAACTCCTAAATTTCTGAAAGAGTGATTGAAAAATGAGATTTACTCAATAAATAAAGTAAACTGGAATTTCTAGTTTAAAATGGGAAAGGAATAGAAATGTCAACAACAGTGAAATGAGAAAAATAGCTCCTTATTTTGAGAAGAAAGAACATGCTGCTTTCTCCTCACTCCTGTCTTTGGAAGCTGCTGAAAAGATAGACTTTATGACTTTTGAATGGATTTCCTTACTACAAAAGACAAGACATAGAAGGACATTTAAAAAAAATACATTTTATTGATTTTTTACAGAGATGAAAGAAGAGGGATAGAGAGCTAGAAACATCGATGAGAGCGAGTCATCAATTAGCTGCCTCCTGCACACCCCCCACTGGGGATGTGCCCGCAACCAAGGTACATGCCCTTGACTGGAATCGAGCCCGGGCCCCTTCAGTCCGCAGGCCGACGCTCTATCCACTGAGCCAAACCAGCCTCGGCCAAAGAAGGACATTTTAAAGAAGAAAGGCTGAAATAGTAAAGCAAAAATTGATATGGAAAATGTATTTTTAAAATTTTACTTTTCAATTATAGTTTATATTCAGTATTATTTTATATTAGTTTCAGGTGTACCACATAGTGGTTAGACAATTATATACTTCATTTATTTTATTTCTTTATTGCTTAAGATATTACATATGTGTCCTTATCACTCCATTGTCTCCCCCCCCGCCCCCCCCTCTTGTCTGTGTCCATTGGTTATGCTTATATGCATGCATACAAATCCTTTGGTTGATTGCTCCCCTTACCCCCCACCCTCCCCTATCTTCCCTCTGAGGTTTGACAGTCTGATCCATGCTACTCTGTCTCCAGATCTGTTTTTGTTCATCAGTTTATGTTGTTCATTATATTCCACAAATGAGTGAGATCATGAGATATTATCTTTCTCTGACTGGCTTATTTCACTTAGCATAATGCTCTCCAGTTCTATCCATGCTGTTGCAAATGGAGAATTCCCCCCCCCCCTTTTTTTTTTTTTACCAGTGTGGTATTCCATTGTGTAGATGTACCACAGTTTTTTAATCCCTCATCTGCTGTTTTAGCTTTTAGGCTGTTTCCAGATCTTAATTATGGTAATTTGTGCTGCTATGAACATAGGGGTGCATATATCCTTTCTGATTAGTGTTTTCAGTTTCTTGGGATATCTTCCTAGAAATGGGGTCATTGGGTCAAATGGGAGTTCCATTTTTAATTTTTTGAGGAAACGCCATACTGTTCTGCACAGTGGCTGCACCAGACTGCATTTCCACCAGCAGTGCACAAGGGTTCCTTTTTTTCCACATCCTCGACAGCACTTGTCATTTGTTGATTTGCTGATGATAACCATTCTGATAGGTGTGAAATGGTACTGCATTTTAGTTTTGATTTTCATCTCTCAGATAATTAGTGACTTTGAGCATGTTTTTATATGTCTCTTGGCCTTCCTTCTGTCTTCTTTTGAAAAGTATCTATTTAGGTCCTTTGCTTATTTTTAAAAAAATATATTTTATTGATATTTTACAGAGAGGAAGAGAGAGAGATAGTTAGAAACATCGATGAGAGAGAAACATCGACCAGTTGCCTCTTGCACACCCCCCACCAGGGATGTGCCCGCAACCAATGTACATGCCCTTGACCGGAATCGAACTTTGTAAACTTCCTTCCATTCTTTTCTGGCCTGATGCGTTTCTGCTGAGAAATCATTTGATCATCTAATGGGAGATCCCTTGATGTAACTTCCTGTCTCTCTCTTATAGCCTTTAAGATTCTCTCTTTTTTCTGAACATTTGCCATCGTAATCTGATGTGTTTTGGTGTGGGTTTTTTTGGGTTCATTTTTTTGGGACTCTCTGTGCTTGTGTGGCTTTTTTCTTCCCCACATCAGGGAAGTTTTGACATTATTTTATCAAATAGGTTTTCTAACCCTTGTTTCTCTTCCTGTTGTTCTTGCACCCCTATTATTTGTATGTTGCTTTATTTCATGTTGTCCCATAGGTCCCTTAGGCTCTCTCCTGTTCTATAATTTTTTTCCCTCCAATTGTAGTTCAGTTTGGGTATGTTTTGCTTCCTGTCTTCTAATTTGCCCCTCCACTTCTGCTAGTCTACTGTTGAAACTTTTCATGGTGTTTTTTTATTGCAGCTATTTCACTCTTAATTTCTTCTTGATTCTTATATAAGTTGTTGATTTTTTTTCACCCATCCTTTTTATAAACTGTATGATACTCAGTCTGAATTCTTTTTCAGACATATTGCATGCTTCCATTTCAATTATCTGCTTTTCTAGTGATTCCTCATTTTCTTTTCTTTGGGAGTTTCTTTGTCTACCCATTTTTGTTCTCACTTTTGAATCTAGACCTCAAGTTGTGCAGGGGCTGTGCCTCAGTTGGCAGTGGCTCCTTTGGTGGGTGCTGTTCCAAGCAGTGGTGGCTCCTCTGGCTAGTGTGGGAAGGCTGCTTGCACAGCTGCTGCTCCTCGGATGGGGGCAGGCTGCTAGAGTGAGTGCTGCTCCTTGGACATGGGAGCAGGCCACTTACACAGCTACTGTTCCTTGGACAGAGAAGGCCACTGAGGCTGCCACTCTTTGGCTTGGGCGGCCTTCTTGTGGGGCTGCTGCTCCTCAGTCAGGAGTGAGCTTCTCAAGTGTGTGCTGCTCATGTGATCACAGTGCCCTTGGCTAAAGCATTTGACTGGTCAGAATGAAGCATGCTTCGGCACTCACAGAAGCCTGTGATCGGGGTGGCTGGAGTCTCGGTGACTATGGGACCATAGCTGAAGTAGCAGGTCCCTGGCAGGGGTGGATCTAGAGTTTTGGTTGTTATCTGAGGGCACCCTGGGTGGAGGTGAGGCTGGGATCCCACTTATAGCAGCTCTCACCTTCAAAAAGGCAAGGCCTCTGAGGAAGAGTTGGCTTTTCGGTACTGTTTGCAAAGGTAATAGAGGCTGCCTAATTAAGCAAGCCCAGTCAGCCTGCCCCCAAAGGTCCTGCAGGAACTAACTGTGCCTCACTCACACACATCCCACATGACCACATACTCCTCTTTTGCTTTCTCCCTCACTGCCTCTGTACGTAGGTATGGGGTGTTATTGACCTGTTTGTGGATGGAGTTTCCTCTCCAGGTGTCTGGTTATGTGGCTCACTCTCTAGCACACTGGCTGGACTGGATAAAATTCACCTCGACAAGACACAACACAAAGGGAACAAAATACAAATGTACTGATGACACTGATAACCCCAATATAAGTGACCACCTGAGAAAAGAGAATTAAAGGAGAGAAAAGAGCAAAAATTATATGGAAAAGAGAAAAAAAAGATAAGAGAAAAAATAAAAAGGAAGAAAAAGGAGAATATATAAAAGGAGAAAATACCACAGAACAAACAGATAAACCAAAAAAAAAAAAAAAAAAAAATCCAAACACCAAACACCCAGCAAAGACAGTAGAATCTGTAGAGACTGAGCTTATATACAGAAAATAAGGTTGAGAATTAGATGAATATCGAGAGGACCTCAGTTTAGTATATAGGAAGTAGAAAGGGGATGATGAGTGGATAAGAAGAAAGAGAAAGAGAATGAGAAGAAAATAATAATAATAAATTTACAAAAATTGATTTAAAAATGGTATAAAATTAAAAATAACAAATAAAATAAAATAGAATTATGGAAAAATAATATGAAAAGAAATAGAAAATAAAGCAACAAACAAAAATGAAAATAAAGAAAAAAGAAGAAGAAAAGAGAGATAAATAATAATAAAATAAAATAAAAATGAAAAAGTAAAGTGTTGTTCCTTTGGCTGGCTTAAGATCCCAGTCTTCCATACTGTCTGCGCTTTCTCAGTTTCCTGTTGCTGGGACTGAAGGCCTCTCTTTAGGCCAGTCCCTGTGGACTCTCAGGGACCATTCAGATTTTTTTTTAAATCCTTTGTACCATTCAGGGTGTATTCTGGGTGTGAATGTATTGGTTGCCTGGAGCCTGGAGGGAGGAGCTATCACTTCAGGAGAAAATGGCTACCCATGTCCCGGACTCAGGTATAACTCAGCAGCAGACTCACTGCCACTTCTCCTGGACCCTCTCCTCTCCCTACTCTCTCCCAAGTCTCCACAAGTGTGCACCTTCTCCTGCACCTCAGCCACGGGGGAGTGTCTGTATCCGAAGGGTCCTATGAACTAGGTTCAGTGAAGAAAAGCACAGGCCACAGAGAGGGGAAAGACTGCACTTCTATGAGCTCCTCTCCCACTGGTGCTGTGCGTTCTGGTCATCCCTTCAGACTACTGTCTCTGGGCTCAGTCTTTCGTGAATATGGACCCAGATCTAGAATCCTCTGCTCCCAGCAGTCTTACGGACCTTCTTTCCACAGTCAGACTCTGTGCCTGTCCCAAGGAACATGGCTCAACGCCCTGTGGCTTCCCTCTGACCCTCTGGGCTAGGAGGTCTGTCAGATCTCTCCTGCCCAGATCTTTGATTTTACCTTTCTCCAGGGGTCCTCTGTCTTTCCCAGCTGCAAATTCTCACAAACTGAGTCTCCTTCACCAATTTGGGGTGGATGTTATTTGTTTCAGATGCTCATTCTATTTGCTCCGGGACAAGGCTTGAGACATGTCTGTCTATTCCAACACCATTCTGTCCTCTCCAATCAAAAACTTTAAAAAGTGTTCCCCCCTGCTATTTCCAGTACCCACTTGGCATCATACATAGTTATGGTAATATTATACATTATATTCCCTATGCTGTACTCTATGTATCTACAAGTCTGTTTTTCTTATAATGTATTTAAAAAGCCCGAGATGGGATTGTCAGTTATCATAGACTTTCTATGAAATTAGATTTCAGCTACAGTTAAACAAGGTAGAGTCACCTTCGCCACCCATGTTCGTGTGATGAGAAAGCAGGAGTATTCTACAATAGATACACCCTACACTGACGCCCCTGCCTCAATAAGGAGGCAGGCCTTTCATTTTAATGGGACCATCTGTTGCAATGAACAGATGTATTAGAGAGGATTTTGCTGCAGGAAATGTATTATTATTTATATTATCCTTAAATAGAACAAAGAAAATAAATTTTAAAAATAAATCCCACATTGTGTCTAAGAAAAGGTAAAAGCAATTCAGGATTATTTTGTAGCTGTGACTTTCATCTAAAGATTGGTCCCAAAGACAGAGCAGAGCCATAAAGGCTACATTCCCCCTCTTCTGTTCGGAAAAGTACCAAAGATTTGCTTATGTCCTTGGCAAAAAATGAGTGACTTGTGTCTAGAAGTCTCAGTAAGTCAGAGGACGTCTTCCCAGGGAGGCCCAGGAGAGGACAGGAGTGTGTGTTGGTGTGATTTTGCCTGTTTTCTCTGTCTTTTCCTTTATGGCTCAGTAGCAGTTGTCCTAGATTCTGCTGCCCAAGCAAAGCGTCTCTTACATTGGTGTCAATTTGATTGTATTAGCCATCATTTTGAATCTATATAGGAATTGTTCACAGAGATTATTAGTGTTACAGAAAGCAGTGTTTTTTTTTTTTTAAAACTGTTTTGTACTGTTCCTTGACTAATTGCATTTCTGTGGAGCTTCTGCCGTGCGTATGGTTTGCTCTGAGAGTGTTGGGTGCAGATTTTCTGTCCTGCTCTCTCTCTGGGAGCTGCCCGACCTCCCCAAAAGTCCTGTCACCTCCAGCTTCCGACTATGAGTAATGATGTTTCTTGACAACCCGTTTCAAGGAGAAGTTGTGAAAAATGTGCCAGGTCCTTGCAGTGGGCTTTGGGCGTCTTGGAGGAGAGACGTAATGTAAACACCAGAGCGCTAGTGTGGAAGCAGTGTGTGAGGCTGCTCAGGCTTCACCCGAACGTTATCTCTCCATCTCGGGATGGAGAGCTCGGCGGGCTGGCGGAAGACAGAGTTTCTGGATTGCATATTCCAGATTGTGCCTGTGTTTGTTCTGTGCAAAAGGGCGTGCCTTCAGTTACGGTCTCTTCCTGCCTTAGTCATGGAAAACCTCACAGAGAAGGTGGAGTTTTAGGATGGCTTTTAAAGATGAGAGGGAGAAAGGTGCACAGTGAATGAGAGAGAGGAGAGAAACTTTGGGGATGTAAGAAGTGACGAAGAACAGGGAGAGCGGCAATGGGAAAGATCATGTATCAAAGGAATACAAGTGGATTGTATTAACTGAGAAAGATGAATTTTAAAATCTTTCTAGGAATCTGATCTGAGAGAGAGGCTTTTTCTAATTTCATCGCTGTAAAAATTAATGTTATTCCTTTGAGCGACTCTGAGACGGAAAACCTCAATTTAAAAATACAGACAGGTGTTGCAGCAAGTTTATAATACATTCCAGACAGGTTTTTTTTTTTTTTTTTTGAAACTGGGAGGATGATAATCGGTTGCTACTTATGGGATATGAGTCATCATAAAATAAAAATGCAACTCTGACCTGTACAGTCCTGAACACGCTTAACTCTTAATAAGTTTTTGATTAAGCAAACACATAAAACACCTAACGCCGAGACTGCTCGTGGCCTTGTTTTTTGAAAATGGTAATAAAAAAAATTAAAAAGAACAGACACATCCAAAGTAGAAGCGGCACTTCACTTTGCCTTAGAGCTGGCCCAGATAAACAGGTGATGAAAGCGAAAGGAGACAAAGACGGATTAGCAGAGTGTGACGAAGAGCCATCTTTGACAGGGACACGAGCTCCCTGGCAGAGAGCTCACTGCCCTCTCTGCTCTCACGCCAGTTTGGCTCATTCCCGGGCCCACAGGCGAGGGTCTGTCCTGAGCGGGGGCCTGCCTCGTCCTGCACCATCTCCGGACCGACCAGAGAAGCTAGGAAAAGCTGGAGAATTTTCAATGCAAAGATAACAACTGTTTTCCGGAATCAGAAGAATAGTATTTGAACCCCAATGACACCATTTACTCACCAGAGTTAACTGTCACTTACTAGTCACAGTCTCACTTTACACATTTGCCGAAAGTAGATCGTTTCTCACTAGGTTTGTTGTAAGCATTAAAAAAAAAAAAATCTAAAATGGCGTTAAACTTATTTTTAAAAAATTTCAGAGAGCCGAAACCGGTTTGGCTCAGTGGTAGAGCGTCGGTCTGTGGACTGAAGGGTCCCGGGTTCGATTCCGGTCAGGGGCATGTACATTGGTTGCGGGCACATCCCCGGTAGGGGGTGTGCAAGAGGCAGCTGGTCGGTGTTTCTCTCTCATCGACATTTCTAGCTCTCTATCTCTCTCCCTTCCTCTCTGTAAAATATCAATAAAATATATTAAAAAAAATTCAGAGAAGCACAAAGTTTTGTTTGATTTGGTAATGGGAGGAGCAGGCCAATTGTACTTGAGCTCTTTAGGATAGAAAACCAGGTACCATGGATCTAAGGTGTGAAGATGAGATACAATTAGAAGCCCTTTGAGAGAGGGACCTGTGCTGAGTTTCGATAATTGTGGCAGAACGTCGGCTTTCCCTTTGGAAAGTCTCCTCCAGGTTTTCCAAAGTCTTCCCGATTCCCAGCCCTGGTGAAACTGGGCATAATCATTCCTCTATGACACACGCTTCCCTGTTACATTAAAGCAAAAATGAGTTTGCCAAGAAAAAGCAGCTTTCCACAGAGGGTGTAGCACATGTTGTGGGAGAACTAGTCTGGCTGGTTTCACCTCAGCTTAATCTTTTGAGTGCAATTTTTGCTGTTAGCCGTCCCAAGGAATATTACTGCAACCATCACCCTAATGCCACTTCCTCATTTGGGAACACACACTCACACACACACACACACACACACACACACACACACACACTCACACGCTCACACGCTCACACGCTCAGAGTCACTGCAAAATTATAAATGGACATAACTTCCTAGATGGCCCGAGGACTTCAAAGAGTTAGAGAAACATCAATCAGATAAAAACCGGCGTGTGTCACTGATGTTTTAAAATGTTATATTCGTGTTTAAATAGCTGGCAGGTCAGTCAGTTTTTTGTTTGTTGTTGTTCTTTTTTTCCTTAATTTTTTTTTGAGTGTGCTTCAAAACAAGCCTCAACAGATTGGAAAAACAGAGTTCATTTCTTTCTTTCAATTTTAGGTTTTATTTTTTTTTATTTTTTCTGTTTCTTTTCACCCTGGAGGTGGTCACAGTGTGGCCTCCCACTGCATCAGGATGCTGGGCAGGGGAGACGCTGCGAGAGGGAAGAGGCATCGCTTGTGCCCACCGGGGAAGGGCTGGGCTGGAGGTAAGGCGGCCGCTTTCTCTCCCGGACCCCCTTCTTCAGCACATCCTGTCATCAGAGAAACTTCCTGGAAGCCAGCCAGCCGGGGCCCAAGGTCAAGCAGCCACCATGACTGTGGGCCACAAGGAGAACCGGGGACCGCGGAGGTGACGGCAGGGGGAGAGGCAGTCAGTGAGGCCGCGGAGCCGCCTGCTCGCTGCCGCGGCGGCGTCTTTGATGGCAGCGGCTGCTGTGACTGCTGGGAAGGTCTTATCTACTGATCAGCACGGTGTGCCAGAGGGCGGCTGGGAGAGCCCGCCTTGGCAGAAGGTTCCAGTTGCAGCCTGCAGCAGACAGCAGGAGGAAAGGGGAACACAGCCCTCACCGCGGACCGGCAGGAGCGGCTCCGCGGAGGGTGTCCCAGGCCTTGCCCGCTCGTCCGGCTCTGGCAGCCGTGGCTGCCTGCTTGCATTAATTACCTCCCGGTCCCAGACGCATTTATTCCAAACTACCTTTAGGGTTCAAAGTGCAGGAGCAAGATGACTTGGGTTGAAGGCAATTAACAAACAGGTTATTTTAAATTAACAGACACGTTTACCATCTGGCCCAAATAGCTCCTTCGTGTCGTGGTGGTGGAGTGAGCAATGCCGGGTGTCTGGTGGAAGGACGAGCGGGTCACATTCTTCCCAGTGATGGCAGTCTCGTTTTACTTCGAGATTTGGATATTTCATTGGTGCATATTGATCAGAGTTAAATCCAAGGAAAAAGAAAAGCTTCTACAAATTTCTGATGTGTATCAGAAATTTTTGTATATAAAATATGTTAGCATTGTATATACAAAATTGTATATAAAATGTGTTATCAATTTGTTGTCAGGTGCTTGTTTGTTTTTCACTTTGAATTTTCTAATATCCCTACAATACTTGAATTGTTATTGTTCTTGGCATTTATTCCCCTTGAGTTATACATGGCTTTTCCCTCCTGTCTTGGAACTAGGTACTCTGCTCTATATTGCCTTGTAGGGGATTTAGCAAGTTGAATAGAAAAATGAAATGCCTCTCATAATTCAAAATAGATGACTACAGGAGAAACCTGAGAATTTCAAACCAAATTTCAATAAGTTAATAATGTGCTATATATTGCTTCATAAAGCATTCTCCACAGATAGTGTGTTCCTCCACAACATTTAACATTATGTAGTTTACATACAACTTAAAAACAAACAAACTTTTATTTCTTTTTAAATCTATTTAAAAAATATATATTTTATTGATTTTTTTTACAGAGAGTTAAAAACATCAATGAGAGGGAAACATCAATCAGCTGTCTCCTGCACACCCCCTTCTGGGGATGTGCCTGCAACCAAGGTACATGCCCTTGACCGGAATTGAACCTCAGAACTTTCAGTCCGCAGGCTGATGCTCTATCCACTGAGCCAAACCAGTTTCGGCTCTTTTTAAATCTTTATTGTTGAAAGTATTACATAGGTTCTCTCCTCCCCCCATTAACCTCTTCCATCCCTCTCCCGTCCTCCTCCCTCCCCACTACATACAACTTTTCAGGAACATTTAACAACATAAAGTGGGAGAATGCCCATTGGCTTATTGTGGGTGGTAATGACACCTGGGAAGTAGCTTCATTTTAGTGTCATTTATAGCAGCAGTAAATGCATATTGATTAAAATATATACGCAACTGCAACCTGTTCTTCAATCTATTATTTAGATAGACTAAGCAGAGGTGGTGCTCTTCCGCTGTTTTGTGTAGTGATAGAGCACTGTTGACACTCATTAAAAGTTAAAGATAGTAGCACCTGGCTAGCATGTGATGCAAATTTTCCATTTTATAAACCATTAAACAGAAATGGGTAAGGATGAAATGCCAGGTAAAATGCATAGAGATATTCAACCCGATGCAAACAAGTTAAATATATTTGGTGGACTTTTGTCATTGAAGGTTTATCACTCAATACTGACCATTTACCACATAGAACCAAGAGAAAAAACTCACGAAGTCATATGTGAAATTGGATTAACAAGCACCTCTAAAAACACCCAGCAATTAAATTCAGGGGCCCAAACTACTAGGATGTAATGAAAAATTGACATGTAGAAAATATAAGATACTAAGACTGTTTATAACCAAATTATTAAACTGGAATATCATGCATAATTTACCAGGAGCCAATTCAACTGTTAACCACTTCCAAATTTTGTTTTACCTGTTGGATTCTCCGTGGAGCAAAATTAGGCTCTTTGGGAAATGCATAGACTCTTCGGTACAACAAATGGCTTCCTGAAGGACAATGCTCTGCAGTGTTTCCCAAAGTGTGGTATGCGTACCCCCAGGGGTACGGGAAGAGTTTGGTGTGGGTACGTGTTGCACCGGAGTTTGGTGGGGATATGCACTGCACCTTGCTTAGCTGTGCCTAATTCTACGTTCTCATGAGTCAAGTCAAGACAGTCTTGAGAGGTGTGAGATGGTCCGGTGTGCAAATAAGTGTTATTTATAATATAACTTTTATTTATATTTTATTATGAATAATTTTATTTTTCATTTATTATTATTTTGTGTATGTACCAAAAAAGAAAAATAAATATATTTGATCATTATTAAAACACATACTTTTTTTTTGACGAGGGGTACTCAGTGTTACGAAAATTATAGAAGAGGCACACATACGTCAGAAGTTTGGGAAACACTGCAAGATGAAGGCTTGAAATAACAAGATGTAGGCTCTGACTTGGCATTATTACCAATAGACTTTCTGACATTGAGAAAGTCTTTTCCTAGTTTGCTTTTTTTGTTTCTTCCTCTGTGGGTAAACAGCATTCTCCTACAATGAGACTCTCTTAAGTCTAATAGTCTATGATTTTAAATAAGCAACTTTCTACAGATAAGTCATTTTTTTCAACCATTAGATTGCCAAGATCCCGAGAGAATTAGATGGACAGTCCCAAAATTAGCAACAAAGAACCATGGCGGAGGAGTCAGGAGACCTGGGATGTGCCCTTGCCTTTTTTTCTACCTGCATTTTATTTTCCACTTTAAAATGTGAAGCAGAACACAACCCTTGTCTGATTTTCCTAGGTGCTGTGAAAAAAAATCCTAAAAAAACCCAACAACAACTTTTATGTTCTCCTAAAAAATATAATTTATTATGTATATTATGCTAAAAAGATACCTAGGTTTTGGTCCCATGGGGCACTTGAAGTTGCAGCTCTTTGCTTCCAAGACACTCCTTTAGCTGTCCTGTGTTTTCCAGAGTGAAATACTTTATAAAAATTTTCAACTTTGACAAAAAAATATATCATATTCAGACCTTGATTTTTATGTCAGATGACCAAACTCCCAATCAGCAATACATGATTGTCTTTCCTTGTTTCAGATAAATAGAAAATAAATACACCGATGAAATACAAATAAAATCTGCCATTAGTACAAAAACCTTTAATCAGATGCATTTTAATGTTCCCATCTGTGTGACAATGTTATAAAGAAGTGTTTCAATAACTTAACCATACAAACTGGAAGAGTTGCAATCCTATGGTTTTTGAAAAGGAATTGCATCCTTATAGGAAATTTTCCTTATCTCTTGTACACAAGATACCAGCTGCCTTCGGAGCAATCCTGTTCTACCTCTCCCAACAGAGTGAAAGGAGAACAGAATGTACAGCAACGAAAGAAACACTCAAGTGAACGAAGTACCCAGCATTATTCATTAGTTGGGAAACTAAGGTTGAATATGTCACTTTCTGAAAATCAAACAGCAAGTGAGGGCCAGTCTTAGAGCTGAATCTTAGCTTACAAGCTTGGGCTCTTTCTACTGCACCTGCTGGTCCTAATGCAATGACACTGAAGAAGGAAATTAATAGGAGAAAAGGTCAGCATCTGCCCTACCCTCCAGATAGTCCATCTCCAGGCAGACTCTCCCACTGGGCCTCCGAGTTTTACCAGTTTGTTTTTGCCATTCCTTCCCACTGTTCATCTCCGCTGACACCCGTGCCCATCCTCCTCTAGGGATGATGAGATTGGGAAATTAAGCCAATGACTTCATCCTGGGATACATTTGGAAATTCCTGTTCTATATATTTTCGGCATCTCTCTCCATTCTGATCAAGTAGGAAACACAGCCAAGTATCAGCAAAAGCTGTTCTAATGTTCACAAAGTACCCTTTCCTCCTTCCAGACCCACCACCACCACCACCTCCATGAAACCGACGATGATCACAGCGGGGCTGCTGTTCTCAGTCAGTGCTTGTTCTTTAAACAACAGCAACAACACTGCTTGCTCTCCCCTACTCTAAGGAGGCCACTGTAGAGGGCCAAATGGGAAGATACCTGGACATTGTTTAGATTGTTGCTGACTGGGCCCAGGATATTGGCAGAATCATGTCAGTTGCACTCCCGCCCTGGGAGTGCGGAGATGTTATTAGTTCCTGGCTTGTGTTTGTTAGGCAGGAAGGAGTGGGTGGGATCTGGCCCCTCCTAGTCTTCTTGTTTTTTCCTGTGAAAACCCCACCTTTTGTGTATTTGAGAATAAATAGATGTGCTGTGTGGCTCAGGAGTAGTCAGTCTGCCTCTCCAGCAGAGGAGGGCAGCGGCCCTCCCAGCTCCCAGCTTAAAATCTTTCTCTGTGTCTTCTCTCTTTATTTCTAATATTTCTCAATCCCTGGCCGCCTCCCCTTAGAACCGGTTCGTTCATCTCTCTTTCCGTGCGGGACACGGAGAAGGGAGATCCCGCCACATCAGGCCCCCGCAGGCCACGGTGTGGCAAGTTTCTTCAGGGGCAGGCCGCTGGAGGGCTTCACCATTCCAATCGTTAGGGGACACCTGTCCTGGCCCAGGACCCCTGCATTTTCTTAGAGACAACCTATTAGGAATCTGCTCTGCTTAAGCAAATTAAGATTTGGAAAAATGTAAATGTTGAGTGTCTCCTTCTACCACCTTGCAATAATTCATTTTATGCAATCAGCTGTCCATTTTTTTAGGGTGTTTCACACTTTATTTATTTATTTACTTATCAGCTATTTATTCATTATATTTCAGAGGACTCTAAGAAGCAAGAGTCTATGCATTTCCCAAAGAGTATTGCTGATTGGGAGTCTAGTCATTATTTGCTAGTCATTATTTGTTCCAGTTTGAAGAGAATATAAAAAAAAGTATATGGGAACAGTTTTATAAAATAGAGTTCCAAAGTTCTAGTTCAATGTTATTAGTGCTTTTAAACATTCTATGGCGTCAGTAGGTGATGCTGGGATTAGAAACCATAAAACACAAATTACTAACACTTTGTTCCTGAAATGTTAGCTATGAAATTAATTTGGCTAGTATTAAAAATATTGGTGCTAATTGTAGACTCAGGAAGCACAATAAGTTTTATTAGCACAAACTACACTATTGTATAATTATTATTTACTTGTAATCATTCTATCAGAGAATTTGTTTCTCTGCAATTTTTTTCTATCCCCCATCAATATCATTATAGCAGCCACAATAAGAAAACTAATGTTTGAGAAGCATAAAACAACTGATGAGGGGAAAATACATCTTAATTAAAAAATATTTTTATTGATTTTTTACAGAGAGGAAGAGAGAGGGATTGAGAGTTAGAAACATCGATGACAGAGAAACATCAATCAGTTGGCTCTTGCACACCCGCCACTGGGGATGGCCCGCAACCAAGGTACATGCCCTTGACTGGAATCGAACCTGGGACCCTTCAGTTCACTGACACTCTAGCCACTGAGCCAACCGGTTTCAGCACATCTTAATTTTTAAATGCGGGATTTTGTGTTCTAGACTTAAAAAATGCTAGAAATGGCAATGTCCAAAGGGCACCAAATAATTTTAAAAGTATAAAGGTTTGAAACTGATTTTGGAGAAATCAGGCCTTGACTCAGGAGCCTGAGATTACAGCACAGAAAGTGGTCTGAGCTGCTCTGCATAGTGAACAACTTCCGGGCTCATTTTCCACCACCTGGCAGGGCTCTATAGGGTGAGCCTCAGAACTTTGTCCTCTAACAATTCTCACACAGTTTGTCAGTGTGAGTGGCAAGAAGACTAAAAGGAATTCGGCTGCCAAGAGAGAATGCAGAAGAAAGATGAGGAAAGCTGGTACAAGAAAGCTGGGCTTGTTTTCAACAAAACACAGTGTTTTAGGATAGAAATATTTGGTAATCATACTTGTTTGGTTCTAGTGAGGGTGTTGGACTGCATTTTATGAACCTCACCTTAAAGCTAACACCAGGATGCTTAGATGGAGAAATACAGAGTTTCAGGGTTTAGTCGGAGGACCCCTAATATCAGAAAGTGCTCAAGGTTTCCACTTCAGGACAAATACTTCGGCATAATAAGTCCAATGAGGTTGCTGGTTTTGAACATTTTGTACCTCCTACAATGTGATAGGGTCTCTTGTTCAGGTGTGTATTGACTTGAAGGCAAACATAGAAGGTTCTTCTAGAAGGGGCTATAGTTTTACTTTTGAACCAGTGAGAGCAATGGTTACTCTTTACTGAGCTTGATAACTATGGGAGCAAAACTGGGAGGAACCTTAAAGGTTGCTGGTCTCTAATTCCTTCCTGGAATTATATAACTATAATCTATAATAATAAAAGCATAATATGCTAATTAGATCAGACATCTTTCCAGATGACCCTCTGGATGAAGCTGGGGCTGTGAGGGCCGAGCCCCTTGCATGAATTTCGTGCATCAGGCCTCTTGTTATTTAATAAAAGACAGCTAATCTTTCAGAAGCAGAGTTTGCATTTGTTATTTTTGTGGCAATAAACAGATAAAAAGACAAAATATATAGAATTATTTATATAATTTCTCATTATAAAATTCTTTGTTTAAATTCCTTCCTTCCTTCCTTCCTTCCTTCCTTCCTTCCTTCTTTCCTTCCATTTCCTTCATTGGATATAAAGTCAGTTCTCACTTTTCCAAGCAGAATGAATTATTTATCTACTTTTGAATAATCATCTCTATTCCCCTGCCTCCAACAAGTCTGTGAGGGTCTGAACTCCAACAGGACCTAGAGATGTGGGCCACGGTTGGGTCTGGACGGGTTGTTTTGCTGATGTTTTATTGTAACACGGTCTCTCTGAATGGGGCTGTTATAGGTAAAGATGGGACATGCTCTGTTTTCAAAATGGAAACAAAAACATTCATTTGAAAAATGGACATCTATTATTTATACTTACTTCAAAGTTAATAGAATATTTTATTTCTTCATGTCTATCAAATTTACAGTACACATACATTATACACACACACACACACACACACACACACACACACACACACACACACATTATATATGTATATAAACCTAAGAAAAAATTTCAGTAAGGATACTGGGAGTTCCTTTTTTTATAATGCAGTAAGTTGTATATTGCCTAAATTATACATCAACTTTACCAAGTCTAAAGATCAAGTCATCCCAACTTTATTGAGCTAGTCACTAAAATTTGCACTTTTCAATTCAGTTTCTTTCTGGTGGGCCAAAGATCTTTGGTGGAGAGGAAGGCATGGAAAGAGATAAAATACTCCTTATCAGATTGAACAAATTCTCAGAGTCAAACTGGAAAATGTCTCAAGGTGCTGTTGGAATCAAATGGAAACATTTGTTACATAAAGCCAAAAGAATCCTAAAATCACCTCAGCATCCCCCCTGCATTCGTAGATGTAGATTGCTAAAACAGTCAAGATCCACAGGTATAGAATAAAAGCTAAAATAGTCCAGCAAATAAAATAAATGAAGTGCTTATGTATGTTGGGAAACATTTGACCTTCTGGTTCCTATTTGCATTTAGCTCCAGATAATGGTATCTAATCCATGAATTTCATGATCACAGGCTGAATAAAAAAAAAAAGAATTTTAAGTTCTGAAGTTTGAATTGTGGTTTCTTTTTGAGAAATCTTAAAAAGCCATAAAACTTTAAATGATACAAAAGTATATTATGTTGGTTTATTTATATTTTGAGTAGCTCTATTGTTGATAAGAATTGTTTATCAAAATGCTTTTATAATTCAATAAAGAATTTATACTCTAATTATTCCTTTAAAAGATCTATTTTAAAAGAAGTATATTTTCTCTCTTTTTTCCACTTTATTTTTTTGGTCAATGTATTTCTTTTCTAAATTAATAAAGATAGTGAATGGTATGTAAATTGACAAGCTTTTTTGAAAAACAAATTGGGAAATTTTGAAACAGATCTATGTGAACTGCTAACCCATGTTTTTTAATTAAGATAAATAGAGGTGAAAATAGCTTAAAAACAGATGCATTATCTTCTGATGAACTGATATTTTTCATTGTTACAAGTTTTATTTTCTCCCCACCCAGGAATGCGCATTGTTAGTTTACTTAATCAAGCCTCTCCTTATTTAAATCATGTCTTCTTTCCGAAATTACCTAACTCCATTGTGTGCCTGGTGAAAAATACCACGTACCAAACGCCTCCTCCCTCAGCAGTAGGAGTGGAAGGCGTGGGTGGGAAGGAGGAGCCGTGATTTCTTCATGAGTTATCTTCCTATATCCCTAGCACCATGTTCCTGATTAACCACAGTTGTCATTGCCTGTCTTGTGCTGAGGTATTCACTCCTTCTTCACCTGGTAGAGTTCTGTTGACTTGAGCTGAGATAAGTAGACCTGGCTGGATCTTCTAAGCTTTTTACTTTTTTCATGAATGTTCCCGTGTGTATGAACATCATAGACTCCTGTCTTCTCTGGCACGTCTATTTTCCTTATCTAGAGTCACTCCCTAAGAGTTGATAAAAACTCATCCATCATAAAAATTTGTTAGAGAATCCTTGGGCCAATGGACTTGAGAGCTGAGAGGAAGAGATTTCTGCGATAGTTTAGAATAAATTTGTACCAGAAAAAGGTCATCATCCCCCTTCTCACATACATTGCCCTGCAAGAAGTCTATCCCTGTGGGCATGATCTTCCCTGGATTTCTCAAACCTAATTTAGATTAGGGTGTGAGTAGATGAGAGTGTTCAAAAGAAGATGCCCCTGAGGCTTCTGGAAACTTTCTGTTCCTAGGATGTCAACTTGATGTTTCCTGATGTCTTGAAGCCAGCCTGCCTTTTGCTCAGGGGCCCTCTGGAATGGTATGAAGCACAGTCTGTAATTCCAGGTCTACCACCTGCCAGTCATGTAACCTTCTTGTATAATTTCTCTGTGCTTCAGTTTCCTCATCTGAAATGTAGGTGTAATAATACCCTGTTTTCCCCAAAATAAGACAGCGTCTTATATTAATTTTTGCTCCCAAAGATGCGCTAGGTCTTATTTTCAGGGGATGTAGTATGTTTCCTTGAAGTAGGTCTTATTTTCGGGGAAACATGGTAGTACCTGTTTCATACCGCTGTCATGAGGATTATATGAGTTAATACATGCAAAACATTTAACACAGTGGCTAATATTTCGGAAGCACATGTTTTGAATCTCGTGACATTTATTACTATATGGTTTATTTGCTTCCAAAGTTTTTTGTGTGACTATTCCTCTAATTCCAAGAGAGTAATTAAATCCTGTGACTGCTCATGCTTCCAACTATCTCAGGTGGAAGTGTGCTAAGCAGTCAGGAGGTGAGAATGAAGAAACCAAACAGAAAAGTCACTTTTCAGAACAGTGTCCTTGGGTATCTCTGTTTCGGATGGTGCCAGAGCCCCTGGCCTATCTACTTTGCATTCCTACAAAAACCCCCCAACAAAACAAAACAAACAGGCCTTCCCCCAAAAGAAAGCTATTATGTAGCCTTATTTCCCATCCAGGCAAAAACTGAGAAACTGTAGCAGCAGCTCATGAAGTAAACACCTCTTACATAGTCAGTTCAATGGCAATATGCACAAAGGCAAGATAAGGAAGTGTTGTCTTTTCATGCACCCTCCTGAATTGGGTAGTTTGAAAGGAAAACAATATTTATACAGACACACATATATATATGTGTATACCATGTATTTGTGTGTATGTGTGTATACACATATGTGTGTATAAACACACACATACACACACACACACACATACACACACATATATATATATATATACACACATACATAAATGTGTATACACACACAAACATACACACACCTATTTTAAAATTGTAAAGCCAATGGGACAATTACAAGTCAGAAGAAAGCAAAGTTCCAAAAATAGGTGAGTCACGTATTTGAGAAAAGAAAGAAGCACATGTTGCTACTTTGATAAATGTCTAAAATATATATATATATATATATATTCCTTTTACAAAATCAAATGGGAATCACTATGAAAGATTCCAAGTGCCTTCATTTAACAACCTAGCTTCCCAGGTGCTGCTCTGCAGGCCCAGGGGTCACTGATTGCTGTCAGCCGGTCGGGCCTCGCGCTGCGTGGCTGCAGAACGTAGGCATAGGCGAGGCCCGAAGAAGGACAAGGACAGCCAGCCTGAACGTGGAACAAAGGACCGGAATCTATCCTCAACTGGATGTGTGACCTTGGGCCACCCAAACAGCCTCTCTCTGTGCCTCAGTTTACTCCTTGTACCATTAAGGAATTTGGTTAAGTAACCTTAAATGTCCTTTCTGCATCTGAGGCAGAAATAGGAGAGACAAATCTTACCACATAGACCCTGTCCAAATCCTACAGGTTGAAATACTTGTGTGTACCTCCCCAACTTTTTCTTTAGCTTGTTTTTGACTTCCAGCATCTGTTATTCCCTGTTCTGAGAGATGGATTTAGTCAAGTGGGAGAATGACCGTATATGCCAAACCCCATTTTATATTTATTTGTTTATATTTATTCTTGAGCATAGGTTTTGGATAGTTCTTATGGGTGAGGGAGCCTGGTGATTTGTTTATTTAATTATTCCCTTCCTTTGGCCTTTGTCTATAAACAATGGAAAATGAAGAATCACTTACATTTAGAATCGTATGTGTTCTTTATTACACACACACACACACACACACACACACACACACACACCCCTACACAGGCACTATGAAAAATACTAAAAGTGAACATAGTGATAGATGGTGCTTTTCTTTTCAGTCAAGTTGCTTAAATTCGTATTTACAAAAGGGGTCTACATATAGTATTTTCTTAAATAACCTGTTTTGTTCTGTAGCAGAATATATATAGTCCCCTCCTCCCAGTTGCTAATGAATTGAAGCAGAGAAGCAAGTTGAAGGATGAAGTTGTCAGTAAATGATAAATAGTTGACTCATGATGACACCCAGATTCTCATCTCTTAATGGCTATTATTGTTACAGGAGGGGCTCATTAGTTCTGAGGTGTGGTTTTCCTACCAGGGCCAGATCACTTTATCAGAGACCAAATAAGCACATGTGATATAATTAGAGATGTGTGAGCAGCTAAGTACCCACTCTTCCCATTTAAAACAAAAATACTCACTTTTCCTTGGCAGCCACACCTTCTAATTACTTATAAATGTTTAAGATTTATTATCTTCAAAGTTTGGAGAAAGACAGAAAAAGAGGGTGAGAAAGAACTGATGGTGGAAACTCTGAGGATCAAAGGTCCTGGTTAACCAGCAGCCTGGCTTTATTTTGGGCAATCCAGAAGCCCCACTGCTGCAGAGATGTGAGCTGACAGCTATTTGGCAACCCAGATGACCTGGAGAACAGGATGTGGCCACCCTTTCACCCATCTCCTCGGAAGCACTGTGTTGAGCAAGAGGTGGTGGTGGTGGTGAGGAGAGAAGGGTTGAGTTTGCTAGAACTGCAATGGTTAAATACTGCCACCTTTCTTTCCCTCCCCACCATCCCTGGTCCAGTGAGCCTCTCTGTAGGTTGAGAAGTTGGCTTTCTCCTTGTGCGTCCCTTTGGTTACTGAAAGTCTTTGCTACAGGGTATCCAGGCCACTAAGGGAGGGCTTGTTGAGAAATTTTACTCCCACTTCTGGCAAGACCCAGGGCCTCACTATATAAGTGTTTAGGCATTTTATGCAAATTCTGCAGGCTTTATGAGCTATGCAGTTTCTCCCTGGTGAGTGCTTGGCAAATGAGAGACCAAGACTTATAAGAGGGATAGTGTCCAAACAAACATGATGCGAAATCACTGAAGCATGAGCTCGGTGCATTTCAGCATGTTCTCCCCATATGACATCAGAATTTGGGTTTCGAAATGAGATAGACATGATATACTCAGTCTCCTGCTTTCTCTTGTCTTTCTCAGATGCACAGTCCAACTGCTGAGACATTAATATATTTTTTTCTTTCTTTTTCTTTCTTTTGCTCCTTCACCTTGAAAGATTATATTCTAGAGAAGAAAGGCTTTTTATAGTTTTAGGATTATATGTACAAATAAATAAACATTCTCATTCTTTTACCCTGAGCTCATATCATTAAGTCCCCTTAAAGGATTTTGGTTTTTGGACAAGGGTGCTAGGGAAGTTCTTTTGACTGTGGTGTCTCATTCAACTATGGATGTATCTCTGGAGGTTTCATGAATGTATTAAGAGTACCTAAGATGCAGAAAGCATATGCTCTGGTCTGGAGTTAATTAAAAGATACAATGTTTATTTTCTTTCTTTTGTTTTCCTCCCTCCCTCCCTCCCTCCCTCCCTCCCTCCCTCCCTCCCTCCCTCCCTCCCTCCCTTCTGTCCCTTCTTCCTTTTAGTTTTACAAATATCATGCACCTTTTTTCCCCACACTTGTAAACTAGTTAAGGAAGTCTTTTCTCAATCACTCAAATAAATTCTAGTGATTACCCTTTCCACCTTCTATTCTTTAGGTAGAATCATAAAAAAAATTAGAAGGTACTGCATTATTTTGAATTACTTTAGAGAGAAATACAGTATTTCCAAGTAGTTTCCTTTGTCTTTGGAATTTCTGTGTTCAGGATTGCTCTGTCAAAGCTGCCATTTTGCCACTTAGCATCCAGTCAACCATAGCCAGGTTTTTACTAGAAGATGGTCTAATTAACCAAACAGTACCTCCATTCCTTTGAATTTTTATGCTACTTTAAATCCTTTAAACTGGACTGGATTTTTAAACTTCTTCTCTCTTAAAGTTTAAAAACATTTTTAGTATCTGTTAAGTGTTCATGTTGTGCTCAGTACTTAGGCAGTGCTATAAATGCTGCACTCTATGAGAACCATATGATACAGATGCCGCTGCAGGTTTTGCATTCAAAGGAGAGTGTGTATGCAACCTTAGGTTTGAGTATATTACTGTTTCATTTGTATACACATATGTATCTCAAGTACATCTACATAGACATATGCATACACACTGATACATACACAGTCCTCCTTCCAAATGCTGAAATGTTTAAGACCTTAAGAAAAATATATGGTTCAGGAACTAAAATCAAAAGTGACTGTTAAACCTCTATGAATTTCATTACTATCCTATATAATAAAAGCCCAATATGCAAATTGACTGAACGGCAGAATGACCAGTGGAATGACCGGTTGCTATGATGTGCACTGACCACCAGGAGGCAGATGCTCAGTGCAGGAGCTTCCCCCAGCCTGCAGGCCCCAGGCCAGCCAAGGCAGGTGCCAGCAGGGGCCCCCTGATCGCCCTGCCAGTTACCCCACAGATTGGCCCTGATTGCTGGCCAGACCTAGGGACCCTACCCATGCACAAATTTCATACATTGGGCCTCTAGTAAATAATAAATACCAACTGTGATATTGTAATCTATAAAAAGAAAATCTATAACTGGTCTTCATCCTATTCATAGCTTCTAAAAATCATTGGAATTTCCTAAGGCAGAGCTAAAGAGAGATGAGAGAGATAAAGATGTATTTTTTAATGTTAATGAGGTAACTTTTGGAAAGTACCTTGGTAACCTAAGGGTGAGGGCTGATTGCCAGGGGAGCCAACCATGTTATTAGAAGGGTTGGGACTAAAAGTCCCTGGCCTCCTGGGAAGGAAAGGGGACTGGAAACTGAGTTCAGTTATCAAAGGCCTATGATTTAACCAATCATGTTTATGTGATGAAACCTCCCTAAGAAACAGAAAAGGAGAGGGTTCAGGTTTGGAGAGCTTCTGGGTCGGAGACCACATGGAGATTTGGTAAGAGAGAGTATGGAAGCTCTGTGCCCTTTTCCATGCCTTGTGCTAGGCATCTCTTTGATCTGGCTCTTCCTGAGTTATATCTTCTAATAATAAACCAATAGTATAGTAAGTAAAATGTGTCTCAAAGTTCTGTGAGCCACTTTAGCAAGTTAATAGAACCCGGGAAGGGAGTGCAGGGAACCTCTGATTTATAGCCAGTTAATTGGTCAGAAGCATATGTAATAACCTGAATTTGTGATTGGCATCTCAAGCGAGGGGCAATCTTATGGGACTGAGCTCTTAACCTGTGGAATCTGATACTATCTCCAGGTAAATAGGCTCATAATAGATTGAGTTGTAGTACAACCAGTTGGGTTGGAGCATTGTGGGGAACCCCTACCCCCACCACACA
Organism: Vespertilio murinus; assembly: GCA_963924515.1. Classification (NCBI taxonomy): domain Eukaryota; kingdom Metazoa; phylum Chordata; class Mammalia; order Chiroptera; family Vespertilionidae; genus Vespertilio; species Vespertilio murinus. The sequence continues at coordinate 81,686,189 of OZ004706.1, forward strand.
CACACAGCTTACAATTGGTAACCAGAACTTTCCAACACTAAATAAATCCCAAAGCAATGGTAGTTTGTAATATAGGGTGTGGTGCTATTTATTTATTTTGCCATCTTTTGCTCACTTAGAAAGTTTCAACAACTCTGTTCACTGAATTGTTAATGAATTGCTGCTCAGTGAATAGTTTAGTTTTGTTGAAGTCAACATGGCACACTTTTCTGCCTTCCTGATTTTATGCATCTTGTATCTGAGTGTCTTTTAGAGTCCTAATGAGGCTTTGGGGATATCGAGCAACTTGGTTGCCCATAAAATCTCACAATGAAACATGAACCACTTACCCTTCTGCACACTTCTCAGCTACCTTTCTTTTGACAAAGGATAAGGAAATATGCCTGAGGCCAGGGTCTTTTTTCCATCCCCTTCCTTTATTTTTCCTAATATTTCATTGCAAAAATCAGCACTCCTATTCTGCCCTCTATATTACTTTTCATCACTTTCCCATCTTTTTTCTTTTTCTTTTAGTAATCAGAGTTAACAGGAATGGTACACAACTTTCTATACCAAAACCAAGAAGACAGAAAGAAGAAATATTTTTTTCCTAGAAATTTACATGGAAGAATTGTTGTCTTGCTATTTATATTTGGTAAGTTATATAATAAAATGTATATCATGTTTTGATGTCTATAAAACATCTAAGTAAAATGATAGCGACTATTTTGTGTTTATTATTTAATTACTTAAACATTTATTGAAGACCAGCTATGTGTCAGAAAAAAACTAAGCATGAAAAAAATAAAAAGAAGGGTGTGGTTCTTGCTCATGTGGAGCTATATGTTTGGTACTATGTATATACTTTGGATGTATCCTTCTTTCATCCTAATAACTACTCCTTTTCCCCCATTGAATTTTCCCTGGCCGCCCCCAACATTTAGCACATGCTCTCATCCTCCTGTTGTCTGTGTCCATTGGTTATGCTCATATGCATGCATACACTTCCTTTGGTTGATCTCTTACCCCCTCATAGGTTGGACAGTCTATTGGATGCTTCTATGACTCTAGTTCTATTTTTGTTCATCAGTTTATGTTGTTTATTATATTCCACAAATGAGTGAGATCATTAGATATTTATCTTTCTGACTGATTTATTTTGTGCTCTCCAGTTCCATCCATGCTGTTGCAATGGTAAGAATTCCTTCTTTTTTACTGTAGCATAGTATTCCATTGTGTAGATGTGCTATAGTATTCTAATCCACTCATCAACTAATAGGCATTTGGACTGTTTCCAAATCTTAGCTATAGTAAATTGTGCTGCTATGAACATAGGGGTGCAGATATCCTTTCTGATTGGTGTTTCTAGTTTCTTGGAATATATTTCTAGAAGTGGGATTACTGGGTCAAATGGGAGTTCCATTTTTAATTTTTTGAGGAAACTCCATATTGTTTTCCACAGTGGCTGCACCAATCTGCATTTCCACCATCAGTGCAAGAGGGTTCCTTTTTCTCCACATCCTCACCAGCACTTGTCATTTGTTGATTTGTTGTTGATAGCCATTCTGATAGATGTGCAATGGTATCTCATTGTCCTTCTGATTTGCATCTCTCAGATGATTAGTGACTTTGAGAATGTTTTCATATGTCTTTCCACCTTCTGTATGTCCTCTTTTGAAAGGTGTTTGTTTAGGTCCTTTGCCCATTTTTGATTGGGTTGTTTATCTTCCTTTTGTTAAGTTGTATGAGCTCTCAGTACATTTTGGAGATTAAACCCTTATCAGAGATAACATTGGCAAATATGTTCCCCCATGCAGTGGGCTTTCTTGTTGTTTTGTTGATGGTTTCTTTCACTGTGCAGAGGTTTTTATTTTGATGTAGTCCCATTTGTTTATTTTCTCTTTAGTGTCCATTACCCTTGGAACAGTATCAGTGAAGAAATAGCTTTGGCATATGTCTGAGATTTTGCTGCCTGTGGATTCCTCTAATATTTTTATGGTTTCCTGTCTTATGTTTAAGTCCTTTATCCACTTTGAGTTTATACTTGTGTGTGGTATAAGTTGGTGATCTAGTTTCATTCTTTTTCATGTATCTGTCCAATTTTCCCAACACCATTTATTGAAGAGACTGTCTTGACTCCATTGAATGTTTGTGCCTCCTTTGTCAAATATTAATTGAGCATAGTGATTTGGGTTGATATCTGGGTTATTTAATCTATTCCATTGATCTATATGTATGTTCTTGTGCCAGTACTAGGCAGTTTTGAGAACATTGGCTTGGTAATACAGCTTGAAATCTGGCATTGAGATCCCACCTACTTTGTTCTTCTTTCTCATGATTGCTGCAGCTATTCGGGGGTCTTTCTTTATTCCAGATAAAATTTTGGAAAGTTCATTCTCAGTCTGTGAAATATGCCTTTGGTATTTTAATGGGGAGTGAATTGAATCTATTGATTGCTTTGGGTAGTATGGACATTTTAATGATGTTGATTCTACCAATCCATGAACACAGTATGTCCTTCCATCTGTTTTTTCAGTGTCCTATAGTTTTCTCTATCTCTTTTCAGTGTTCTGTAGTTTTCTGCATATAGGTCTCTTTCCTCCTTAGTTAAGTTTATTCTTAGGTATCTTAATTTTTTTGTGTGCAATAGTAAATAGTATTACTTTTTTAGTAATTATTGGTATATAGAAATTCGATAGATTTCTTGGCATTAATTTTGTATCCTGCTACATTGCCAAATTCATTTATTATGTCTAATAATTTTTTGATGGAGACGTTAGGGTTTTCTATGTACAGTATCATGTCATCTGTGGATAATGACAGTTTTACTTCTTTTCCAATTTGGATGCCTTTTATTTCTTCTTGTTGTTGAATTGCAATGGATAATATTTCAAGTACTATTTTGAACAAGAGTAGTGAGAATGGGCATCCCTGTCTTGTTCCTCTTCTTAGGGGAAATGGTCTTAGTTTTTGCCCATTGAGCATGATGTTGACTGTGGGTTTGTCATTTATGGCTTTTATTTTGTTGAGGTATGAGTCTTCTATTCCCACCTACTGAGAGTTTTTATCAAGAAAGGGTGTTAGATTTTGTCAAGTGCTTTTTCTGCATCAACTTTGTTCTTATTTCTCAAGGTTGCTGCAGCTATTCAGGGTCCTTTTTTATTCCAGATGAATTTTTGGAGAGTTTGTTATAGATCTTTGAAGTATACCATTGGTATTTTAATGGGGATTGCATCAAATCTATAGATTGCTTTGGCTTATATGGACATTTTAATGATGTTGATTCTATCAATCCATGAATATAGTATATTCTTTCATTTGTTATATCTTCCTCTATCTCTTTTTTCAGTGTCCTGTAACTTTCTGAGTAACTTTACCTTCCTGTTTAAATTTATTCCTAGGTACCTTAATTTTTGTGTTGCAAAGGTAAATGGGATTTTTTAAAAGTTTCTCTTTCTGTGAGATCATTATTGGTGTATAAAAAAGCCATAGATTTCTCTGTGTTAATTTTGTATCCTGCTACATTGCCCAATTCATTTATTCAGTAACTTTTTGATGGAGTCTTTAGGGTTTCTAAATACACTATCATGTCATTTGTAAGTAATGATAATTTTACTTCTTCATTTCCTATTTGGATACCTTTTATTTCCTCTTCTTATCTGATGGTCATGGTTAGCACTTCCAGTACTATGTAGAACAAGAGTAGTGAAAGTGAGCATCCCTGTTCTTAGGGGAAATGGTTTTAGTTTTTTCCCATTGATGTTGGCTGTAGGTTTGTTATATAAGACTTTCATTATGTTGAGGTATGATCCCTTTACTGGTATTCCAACTTTGCTGAGTGTTTTTATCAGGAAAGGATGTTAGACTTTGTGTTTATGTGATGCATCACGTTTATTGATTTGCAGATATTGTACCATCCTTGCATTCCTGGAATAAACCCCACTTAGTCATGGTGTATGATCTTTCTAATGTAATGCTGGATCTGATTTGCTAGGATTTTGTTGAGGATTTTAGCATCTATGTTCATCAGGGATATTGGCTTGTAATTCTCTTTCTTTGTAGTGTCTTTATCTAATTTTGGGATTAGGATAATGCTGGCTTCATAGAAAGAGCTAGAAAATGTGCTTTCCTCTTGAATTTTTTTGAATAGTCTGAGAAGGATAGGTTTTTAGTTCTTTTTTTTTTTTTTTAAAAAAATCTCAACCTAGTTTCAAAATCTGAACTCCTTATCAGCAACCATTCTTGTCTGAAGCGTCCCTGTAGTTCTAGGTTTTTCTAGATGACACATTCAAATACCTTTTGCTAAGGAACCCTTTAGAATCCCACTGCTGTCATTTAAAGAATAAAAAAAAATCATCCTGTGTGATAACAATAATTGATACTTGATACCTTCAATCAAAGAGTCATTATCTTTTAGTGAGAAATTCCTGTTTATAAAATAAAAAATTGGAAATATTCAGAAATAAGCCCTAAATATGAAAAGGAATGCATATGTATTGAATATTGAATAAGAGTTAAATGAACTTGGTCAATTTTTATAATATTCATAAGAGTAGATTATTAAAGCAGTTTGATTTTTTTCTTTGTTTTATATTTTAACACAAAGTACTCAGCATCATGCCTTCCCATGGAAGCTGCCCTTGCTATTACAAACTACAGAGCATTGGCAAAAACACTAGTTTGACTGTATGAAGGCCTCTATTTCCTGACTTCTATTTTGTCCCCCAAATGGGCTCGCTCCTCTTAGTAGCTGCCTTGATATCACACTCCCCCAGCTAGCACCCCTATGCCATTGCTGCAGTTATTACAAGGGGAGTTAGCTGGATCCCAAGTACTCTCAATCTAGTCTCAGTTCTGGTGCTATAATTCCCCCAAAGCAGTAGCACCTTGATTGTTATAAAATTTATTATAAAATTGTTATAAATTTTTCACAACAATAGTATTAGTAATGCTTCAGAAAAAGAATTTGAAAAGACTTCTAGCTTCCTAAATATGTTACTAACATTTCTAGGAAAGGCCAGATCAATACATAAAATGTATTTTCTTGTAAATGTATAGACATTACTGAGCTGTCTTCCAAAATAAAGACCTGATGCATTTTTCCCTTAGTGCTGCATGCATCAAAAATGTAGTTAGAGCCGAAACCGGTTTGGCTCAGTGGTAGAGCGTTGGTCTGCGGACTGAAAGGTCCCGAGTTCGATTCCGGTCATGGGCATGTACATTGGCTGCGGGTACATCCCCAGTAGGGGGTGTGCAGGAGGCGGCTGGTTGATGATTCTCTCTCATCAACGTTTCTAGCTCTCTATCTCTCTCCCTTCCTCTCTGTAAAATATCAATAAAATATATTTTTAAAAAAATGTAGTTAGAAAGCACATTCATTCGACAATTATTGTGCTTGTAAAGAAATCTGCTATTATCTAAATTTAAAAACTCTTGGGAATTTCTTGACCTTGGAAAAATACTTTTTAAAAAAACTATAGATAAAAAGGCAAAACAGAGAAACTTGCAAAACAGAAAAGTTTTTCTACCTTGAATTACTCGGCCTTTCTAGCAGTTATCTCTCTTTGGAGAAAACTATCTAATGACTTCTCTTTACTGATCAGATCATTATCATAATGGGTTCATGTCCTAAAGACATTGCATTAAAGTAAAAGCAGTAGCTGAGCTAACAGATTTCATGGAATATGATTTTACATATTTCTCAGGCATCAAGAAAAAGTACTCCTTTATTTATGTAGATCAAGTCTCTCATTTTTCTCTCATATATTGTCTTTTTTTCATAGTTTTATGCTTGTGCGCATGCACACACACACACACACACACACACACACACACACACACACACATTTCTCCTGACCATGTAGTATCTACATGAGGCAAATGGATTTCCTGTTTAAAACATACTTTATTAAAGTTTGTTGGCCCACAAATTATTCAATCTAAAAGAGCACAAAGAATGTAGTATAAGAGTCACTCTTGCCGAAACCAGTTTGGCTCAGTGGATAGTGTAGGCCTGTGGACTGAAAGGTCCCAGGTTCAATTCTGGTCAAGGGCATATACCTTGGTTGTGGGCACATTCCCAGTGGGGGGTGTGCAGGAGGCAGCTGATCGATGTTTCTCTCTCATCGATGTTCCTAACTCTCTGTCCCTCTCTTCCTCTCTATAAAAACCAATTAAAATATATAAAAGAGTTGCTCTAGCTGCTACAACACATTCAACCTGTAAAAATGACAAGATAAGTAATGATTGTTTTGTCTAGGATGCTGCAGAGATGTGGGGAAAGAATGTTTAGAAGCCTTGAAACCTTGTGAGATGAGTAAAGGAAAAAAAGGAGGAATAAACTTTCTCCTTAAGCTACTGCACTACTTCTGTCTAGAACATGTTAAATTATAGACTTGAATTTATCTTATGCCCAGAAACACTTTTTCAGGTAAATTTGGCTGCCAGAAAGCTGATACCTTCAAAGATGAAGAGAAGAACCACTTTCTGAAAGACCACTTCCCATCTTTATTATACACCAGTAAGCCATTCTTGCTCGTAACATTTCCTCATCCTATATAATAAAGAGGTAATATGCAAATTGACCCTCACACCCTCAAAAGATAGCTGCCCACAACCAGGCCAACAGGGGGTTTAGTGAGGGACAACCAAACAACTGAACAAGCAGACTGTGTGGGGTGATCAGGCTGGCAGGGGAGGAAGTTGGGGGGCAACCAGGCCAGCAGGGACAGCAGTGAGGGGAAACCAGGCTAGCAGATGGGGACAGTTGGAGGTGACCAGGCCAGTGGGGAGGGCAATAAGTGGTGACCAGGCCTACAGGGGGGGGCAGTTAGGAGTGAGCAGGCCATCAGGGAGGGGACATTTGGGGGCAACCTGGCTGACAGTGGGTAGCAGTTAGGGGTGATCAGACCAGCAGGGAGGGCAGTTAGGGGCTATCAGGCTCGCACACAGGGGCAATGAAGGGTGATCAGGCTGGTAGGGGGGGCAGTTAGGTGCAACCATGCAGGCAGGCAGGTGAGAAATTAGGAGTCAGTGGTCTAGGATTGTGAGAGGGATGTCCAACTGCCGGATTAGGCCTGATCCCTGATCCTCGGCAGTCAGATATCCCCCAAGGGGTTCCAGATTGGAGAGGGTGCAGGCTGGGCTGAGGGGATCCCCCCACCCCCGCACGAATTTGTGCACCAGGCCTCTAGTTGTGAATAATAGACCAATTCAGAGTTCATTTTGCTGGAACAGTGAGGTTTTGCCATTTGGAAGCCAGTATCTGTAACCTGAAGGAATCAATTTGTTTCTTCATATAACAAACACCAGCTGTTTTTGTCAAGAGATAATGGGGATTAGAAAGAGATATTAGATTAGAGTATACTATGAGTGACAAAATACACACAGAGACACATATACATGTATGCACCGTATTTGCCGGCGTATAAGACGATTTTTTGGCCCTGAAAAATATGCCTCCAAGTGGGGGGTAGTCTTATACGGCGAGTATATAACAAACTCTGTATTTTTTAGTGGAAATGTTAGGGGGTCGTCGTATACGCCCAGTCGTCTTATACGCCGCCAAATACGTATTTTTCAGGGCCAAAAAATCGTCTTATACGCCGGCAAATACGGTATATATGCATGTGTATCTATACATGTTTATATATGTATACACATACAGATGTATATACATACTTGTACATATAACAGTTGTTACCTCCTGATGATTTTGGTTTCAGGACTGACACAGTCCTGACCACAGACAAACAAAAATACAGTCTCAGCGGAAACCAGTTTGGCTCAGTAGAGAGAGCGTCGGCCTGTGGACTGAAGGGTCCCAGGTTCGATTCCGGTCAAGGGCATGTACCTTGGTTGGGGGCACATCCCCTGTAGGGGGTGTGCAAGAGGCAGCTGATCGATGATTCTCTCTCATCGACATTTCTAACTCTCTATCCCTCTCTCTCTCTGTAAAAAATCAATAAAATATAAATAAAAAATACAGTCTCAGTCTAGAAACTTGGTCATTCAACATAACTTTTATCATTGAAATCACTTTCCCAAAGATGTAGTTAACTTAAAATGAAATAAATACCTTAAACGTTAAAAATTTATTTGTGATCAGGTCCACTAATAGCTCTATGTGAAAGCAAATTTGTTCATGAGATCAGCTTCATTCACAGGAACAAATTAATCAAAAAATGCAGAAAGGGCAATAGCTGGTTCTTCTCAGTGGATAGAACCCTTGGACCAGGTTCTATTCCAGTCAAAGGCTTGTATCTCGGTTTCAGGCTCTATCCTAAGCCCTGGGTGGGGTGCCAGTAGAAGGAAACCAATGAATATGTCTTTCTCCCATTGATGTTTTTCCTTTCTGTCTTTTTTCTCTCTTTAAAAAAAGAGAAAAAAATGCAGAAAGGTACATAGCTCCAGTGACCCAAGTTTTCTAAAAACACCCCATTCATAGATAATAGTTCTTTGCAAATGGATTAAGAGAATCAGGACATTCTAATATTTTTTTACCCAAATATCCTCCTTTGCCTGGATACATCACAAAATCATCATCTTAATGTCCACAGGCAAAGAGGAAAGTTAGTGAAGCATAGATATACTGAGAATTTCAGGGACAATTCAGGACACTCATCACAACTCAAATAAATGTCTCAGTTACGTAACTACTCACTAACATCCCTCATTTAGATTTGCCTTGTCCATATTCAGAACACTTTGTACTCTATAAAAGTGAATTCCCATAAACCTCAATTTACTGTTCTAATCTGTGCCCCCATTCCCTCCATTCCCCAACCAGATAAGAAATTTGAAAGAATGTGACTTTGGTATGGCTAAAAAAAATAGAAAGTCATTATATGCTGGGTGCTTTTTCTGAATTGATCCTATAGAGTTTAAAAAATGTCTGCATTTGTGTAGTTCTTGTTATGGACTGAATTCCCTCACCCCCACCCCTCATTCATATATTGAAGTTGTTATCTCCAATGTGATCTTATTTAGAAAAATGAAGTAATTAAGGTTAAATGAGGTCATAAGGATGGGGCCCTGATCGGACAGGATTGGTTCCTAAAAAAGAAGAGGGATAGACACCAGCGTTCTCTCTCTCCATGTGTGAGGACACAGAGAGAAGGCAGCTGCATGCAAGCCAGGAAGAGAACTCTTACTAGGAACCAAATCTGCTGACACCTTAATCTTGGACTTCCAGCCTCCAAAACTATGAGAAATAAATATGTCATTTAAGCCACACGATCTGTGGAATTTTTGTTATGGAAAGCGAAGCAGATAAAGATAGGGTTTTTTTTTCTTCTTTTTTTTTTTTACTTTTCAAAAGACATCTAAATGGGTCATCAATTTCTTCTTATAATCCTGAGACTATCTCTATATTGTAAGGACAATAGAGGCATATAACTATTGAACAATTGTCCAAGGGCATATATAGCTCCAAGCATCTGGAGGTACTTTAAGAGTGCCCAGGATTGTGATGATTCTGGTGAAATCCTCTGGTGGTGAGAGGTGGGCAGATGACCCTGTCTTCGCGCCCCCTCCACACACACACACACACACACACACACACACACACACACCCTATAGTGTTATTACTCCAGTCACCACTGTCATGTGCTCTGGGACCCTGGGCAGGAAAAACCTTTAAGAAGCAGAGGCATCCTGGCAGTATTAGTTTTAGGGCCTCTGACATGGAAAAGCAAGGTTGCTCTTTGTTTTCTTACTATTTTGAGTCCAATGATACATGCTCAACACTACCATGTTCTCTCTCCAGCTCCATTTCACTGTCTTCTTAAACAGAACAAACAGACATGATTGAACCCTTTCTCGATGCCTCAGGATTATCATCATGCAGATCAGTTTTGAGTGAGTTCTAGAATCTAGTGATTCTAGATAAAAAGAAAGATTTTGTTCTATATTGAATGGAACCAAACAGCTTTTTGTTGTTTTTATTTTCACCCATACTGGCAATAGGTTTGAAATTTTTAAAGCACTTTCTTTGTCTTAATTAGATGGCATTATGATACTTATTTTAACAGATAATAGTTGATGTTAATCAAAACAACCAACTTTCTAATTGAATTGATAAACCAATCAGCCCCCTAAGGCATTTTATAACATAGTATGTGGAGTTAAAATAATTAGAGGTATTTGTACTATATGGTGAAAATTAAAAGTAAAAATATGATTTATAACTGTAATTTAAAGTGTTGGATTCTCCCCCCCCCCCGCCTCCCACCAACCTTCCAACCCCCCAATAATAATTATCATCAGTGATTTTTCTGGGGAAATTGCTAGTAAAATTCATTTGGACTTCTACAAACTGAAGAACCTAAGCAAAAAACTAAACAAACAAATACATACCTATTTTTACAAGAACAATAGACACATTTGCTTATTTACTTAAACTAGATAGTTTCTACTCATCTAAGGAATAGGAAGCACTGAGAAGGATTTTGGACTGCCTTCAAGAAATATATATCTACCTCAAATGCCCAGACATTAATGTTTGATTCTTTTAAGCTTAATCTTGTATATTTTGATGTGAACAGAAAATTCTAAGCAAATTTTGATGTGGAGGGCGAGTGGTGTAGTTAAGGGGAAGGATTTGTCATCAGCCTTGGAAAGTGGCATAGTCTCCACTGGGACAGAAGTATACCTATGGGTTCAGATTACTATTACTATTAAAATACAGCTTTCTTACTGAAACTGGTTTGGCTCAGTGGATAGAGCATCAACCTGAGGACTCAAGGGTCCTGGGTTTGATTCCGGTCAAGGGCATGTACCTTGGTTACAGGCACATCTCCAGTAGGAGGTGTGCAGGAGGCAGCTGGTCGATGTTTCTCTCTCATTGATGTTTCTAACTCTCTATCCCTCTCTCTTCCTCTCTGTAAAAAATCAATAAAATATATTTAAAAAAATACAGCTTCCTATTGAAGGGGAAACTGTAGTGCAGTTATTCCAAACTAGAGGGCTTGTTGGGCCTCACTTCTAGAGTTCCTGCAGGTCTTGGGAAGGCCTGAGAATTTGCAAGGCTAATACGTTCCTACAAATTGCTGGCTGCTGGTCTGGGGGGCCACACTTTGAGAATCACTGCTCTGGTGCTGTGTAATACTGTTTGATGACCTGCATAACTGGGTCCTCTATATTTCCCAAAGTCAAATAAAATCTTGGAATGGTTAGTCCTTTGGATAAGCATAAGAGGGCTGGTTGTCAAAATGCCTTCTAAGAGATCATACAAAATATAAGTAAGTACAACTTATAAGGTCTTAGAATAACAACTTCAAAATTTTAAAACTTTCCAAGGAAAATATTTTATGCCTTAAAAAATGTGTGTGTGTGTGTGTGTGTGTGTGTGTGTGTGTGTGTGCATATACGTATATATGTGTGTGTGTTTAGTAAGTCAGATGCCTTTCCACTATATTCCCCTTGTGAATTATCTGATAAAAGAATGTGCCTTGATGACGCTCACTACCCCCACAAGTCATCCTGGTCCTATCATGGTTGAAAGTAGGATAAATAAATAATTTTTAGAAAGGTATGCAGGATATCTAAGGGTGAAATCTAAATTTTTTATTCTGAACATTTTTCATATGTATTTGAGAAGAATATTTGAAAAAATTCAACTTACCACAGTCTCTAAAATCAAAGTTTTAAATTGTTTTTGTATGCCTAGAAGGTCTATACGTAGGCAAACAGGTTTTTTTTTTTTAAAAAAAAATATATTTTATTGATTTTTTTACAGAGAAGAAGAGAGAGGGATAGAATTAGAAACATTGATGAGAGAGAAACATCGATCAGCTGCCTCTTGCACACTCCCTACTGGGCATGTGCCCGCAACCAAGATACATGCCCTTGACCGGAATCGAACCCGGGACCTTTCAGTCCACAGGCCAACGCTCTATCCACTGAGCCAAACCGGTTTCGGCCAAACAGGTCTTTTAACTTCTTAAAATCATATATAAAACATTTTATATTTGTAAATTGTACATTTTCCAGAAAGAAATATGTTACTCTCAAGAGCTCCCCAAAACTATTCAGAAAATACAGAGTAGGTAAAAGTAGGTTTACAGTTTTCTGTATGGGAAAATACATGTAGGCTATGATTATTACAGTAGCTTTATTAACTGTGTGTTTTGCTTACTCACAACTATAACCCTATTTTTGTCCACCTCTGTATATTTAATTTTAGAAAGAAAACATATGTCTTTAATATAGAGAAATCCTTACATGCTAATACTGACTATTTTTTAAATCACCGCAATATTAATTAAAACTATTGATTAAACATTATGTGGACTATGTCCCACAAATAGCTCAAAAGGGGGTAATTTCTCTCTTACTTTAAAAAATCAGTTTGAGCAAAGAAAAGCACCATTGAATATCCATGTGACAGTGTGCACAGTGGCCCGGTTCAGACACTATGTAAATATCTAAGACATGCGCTGTCTCAGAGACAATGGCCCCACTGTACGTGGGGGCTGAGTGAAGAGGCAGGGGTGCTGCATGCTCAGACAGTTATGTTGAGTAGAAATCAATACCTCACTTCCAGTGTGTCAAGATGGCTTCATGGAGATAGTGGGATTTCACTCTTCACTTCTCCTACTCTTTTCACAGTGTATTTTTTTAAAGTGGTGCAGAGGGTGGTTACATTAAAATAACTAACCTTTTATCTAGTAATAACTTTGACTTAAAGGGTTTCAAATGAAAAATTGGTTGGTAGTAGGCTTTAAATGATGTTAGAACAAAGCTTACCTTCATATGGAAATAGACTGGGAATTGTTTTTTCTGGAAATTGTATTGTCCCATTGTCATCTACAGAATGGAATTCAAAACTAAGTGACATGCCCTAGCTGGTCTGGCTCAATGATAGAGCGTTGGCCTGCAGACTGAAGGGTCCAAGGTTTGATTACAGTCAAGGACAAATGCCTGGGTTGCCGGCTCGATCCCCAGTAGGGGGCATACAGGAGGCAGCCAATCAATGATTCTCTTTTACCATTAATGTTTCTATCTTTCTCTCCCTCTTCCTTTCTCTCTAAAATCAATAAAATATATTAAAAAAACAAAAACACTAAGCGGCAGGGAGGTTGCTATGACTAAAGATTCAACAAGGATATTACTGCAGGGAAGATGCCTACAACCAGGCATGTGCCCTCACCTCACATTCACCCAGGGAGGCTGGTATTTATTGGCTGGTGAGTTTGCCAACTTTTTGGAATTCACATGAAATTCTGGAAGGATCAGTCCTATTGGTCAGGTCAAGATGCTTAGCTGCCAAATCTATGCAATCAAACAAATTTACCCAGTATGCCTTACAGACTTTCAGAATAAGGTCATCAAACTTCAAAGCTCTCCAAGGCAATTATCTCCTGATACAAATTAATGAAGGTGCTTCCTTCTCGCTCCTTTGTAACATAACAACACAGCTATTTTATCATCAGACAAAAGTTGTGGCTCATCTTATTCCTCCACTTACTAGCTCTATGAAAAGAAAATGTTGTTTACCCAATATGATCCCCAACTTTCACATAGGTAAACTGGGAGGTAGAAATATGATTTTGTTATAAGAATTAAAAAAATAGATGTAGAGCACCTGGAATACTATAAGCACTAAAAAAATACTGGTTTATTCCTTTTTCTCAGGGATTTTAAAGATGGCACTTATTAAAACTCCTTTGTATTTTATTCTGAATCGCACTGTGGTAGAATCTATGAATGAAATATGTTCCTAATTTCTGGAAATCATCTACCGGTCAATATGCTATGAATGTATTATAAAGGTAGTCCCATTATAAAAGAAAGTTTTAAAAAATACATATTCTATCTACAAGTATTGCAAATGTAATACAATTCAAAAAATAAACAGGAAATAGGTGCTATTGCTTAGTGTTTTGTGAGCTGAAATGTTATTCCTAATTTGAAATCATTGGAGTGGGATGTTATTCTCTTGATTGGAGAGTAGCCTCCAGGGGATATTTGTACACTCTGATGTTTGGGGGAATATGTTATTTACCACCTGTAAGCTGCCTATCTTGTTATTTTTGTTGGGAGTAAAGCTGCAGCCTTTACCTCCATTAGGTAGCGTAGTTTGGTTAATGGATGGGTAACAGGAAAGAGTGTAAGGGGAAGCCAATGTTAATGTGAACTCCTGCCGTTTTTATTATAGTGGCACCCGCAATAGTTAAGGTTGAGCAGCTGTTTCCATTATGAACTCCTATTTCAGGGGTTTATAACTGAGCTGTAAAAATTTGCTCTAGGCGAAATCTTTGCTCATCGGGTCTTAGCCTGGGAGAATTTTTCCCCTTACATTTTTTTTTTGAAAAGAAGAAATCAATTTAGCCATTTAAAATAAATAACCTAAAAACACAAAAATTTAAAAAATGTTGAATTTTTATCCTGTTAATTCCAGATGTTTGAGTTGATGGTAATTATATTCCCATGACTCTAACAAGAAAATTAGTTATGAAATCATACCTTTGAAATGTACATTTCCGTCTACGGCCATACCACCCTGAACGCGCCCGATCTCGTCTGAAATGTACATTTCCAATGTCTAATGCTGACTGATGTAGCAATTTACCAAGACAAGCAGTATCTTATCTTATGCCATAAAACTAACCGTGTGTCAAAAATATACCAATATGCCTTTTATCTTAGTAATATTAATTTACTCAATGCTCACATCCGGTTATAGAAATTGGGGTAACTCCTTCCAGAACTTGTTAAATTCCTTTGTATTTTTAGCAGAGCAATAAATTGACGCATTAAACTGATGAAAAATGACAGAAGACATTGATAGCATTTTAAAAAATATATATGTTATTGATATTTTTACAGAAAGGAAGGGAGAGAGATAGAGAGCCAGAAAAGTCAATGAGAGAGAAACATCGACCAGCTGCCTCTTGCACATCCCCCACCGGGGATGTGCCTGCAACCAAGGTACATGCCCTTGACCGGAATTGAACCTGGGACCCTTCAGCCCGCAGACCGACACTCTACCACTGAGCCAAACCGGTTTCAGCTGATAGCATTTTTATACATATGCTTACCAGTCTTTGACAGATGTAGGAGGGCTTACCTACTTGGTCATGCAAAGCTCTAAATACACATGATGACAAAAGGAGTCCACATGGTACAATAGGAAGACTACAGATATTGATATCACAACATGTTTTAAAATATGGGCATTATTATTACTTAAGTATAGTGAAGCCAACAGATCAGGAGACAACTGTCATCGGACAAATGGTGGCTATTCTCATAGATCCCTGCCACACTGTGGAGGGCCCCACAGGGAGCACCAGGGTGGTCAGGAGGCAGGGGTGAGAGGGAAGCATTGTGTGTGAGAGGCTTTATTGTGGTTTCCATGAGAAGGAACAGAAGAGGCAAACTTAACAGGTTTAGGATTTTCCAGTCTGAATAATTTCTGGGGGTGCTCTGGGTCATAGGAACTGTCCCTAGTTGTGTGGTACCTGGGCCTGTGGTGATTAGGGCGGGGGATAGTGCTTCAGAGTGTGAGAGCATGATAAATGAGGTGGTTGAGGTGTGGGATCTGTTCTGGATTGGCTGGTTTACTCACTGGCTAGTTGTTTACTATCTCTAGGAATTGCTAGCTCTCCAGAGTCAACAAAGTTCAGATGTTAATGTGCCAGGATACAGATCACAAAAAGCATGGTCAATACACAGTACTTGGGCCCAATTTCTGGCCTGAGACTTCCCTATGTGCTGTACTGGATACCAAAGAAGAGTTCACATTTGAGTCTCAATTTTCACCTCTACCTTCTCAATTGGCATCCAGACATTCTCTCTTATTAGTTATGCGCCCTGGGGCAAGTTACTAAAGTTACTCACTGTGCTTCAGTTTTCTCATGTTTAAGATGATGAGAATTAAATAGTACATTTCATAGAGTTGTTTTGAATAGTAAATGAAATAATCCATGAAAAGCAATCATGGCTGGTACCCAGCAAGTGCTAAATAAATGGTAGTTTTTCCATAAATGTAATTTTTTTGAGTCTATGGACTTGGAGTGGTGGTTTTGAAAAGCTGCTCTGAGTCCAGTGGTGTAGGGAGAAAGGCATTCCAGTTCCTGTTAGAGTCATCCATTGTTTATCACTTTAGCTTGGTTGTTACATTTCATTTTAACTGCATAATAGCAAGAGAGCTCCAGGGAGTTCCAGGAACACTCAACGAAATGACAAGATATGCAGATAACCCAAGGGGGTTGCTAAACAGGCCGCCTTGCTTACTCTTCTATCCATGCTACTCCTGGTCTAGCCAGTTCTGCCAGTGACTGTAAAAGACACTGGCGTGGATATAAATTTCTTCTACCTCTGGCTAACATGGCCACTCAGAGCCAATATAATAAACTCTTATCTGTATAGGGGGAAGTTTGTTTCTTTTAAAAAAATATTTTTATTGATTTTAGAGAGGAAGGGATAGGGAGAGAGAGAGATAGAAACATCAATGATGAGGGAAAGTTGATTGGCTGCCTCCTGCACATCCCTTACTGGGGCTTGAGCCTGCAACCATAGCATGTGCCCTGACTGGGAATCGAACCCTAATTTCTGGTTCATAGGTTGACACTCAATCACTGAGCAACACCGGCCGGGTGGTTTTTGTTTTTTTAATTTCTATTTTACTTTGTTTTAGGAGAACACAAGTTCACTTGCTACCCTTTTTCTTCTCAAAATAAACAACCCTTAAACCTCCAAGAGAATAGGCAAAACCTAGCCAAGATCAGAGTAATGTACAATCTTACAAATATTTTCTTCAGTAATTTTGGAAACTGTTACACACATATTTCTAATAGGGAACAATAAATATTTGTTTTTCAAGCAACATACAACATATATGATAGTAGCCTTATTCAGCATTTCCCATAATTATATGGAATATTGTGGTCCAATTACTATTTTTTAGATGGTAAATGTTGGGTTTTACAGGGATGTAGCTATTTGGAATAAATGGAAGAAATTGATATATTTTTCTTCTGGGTGTAGAAAAAGAATCCTTTTAAAGCTGTGGCAGAAGCAAAAGTTCCTGCCTGGCTGATGTGGCACAGTGGTTGAGTGTTGACCCATGCACCAAAAGGTTGCTAGTTCGAATCCTTGTCAGGGTGCATGCTTGGGTAGCAGGCTTGATCTCTGGTGGGAGCCAGAGGCAGCGTATCGATGTTTCTACCTCTCTCCATTCCTATCTCTCTAAAAATTAATGAAACATATTACTAAAAAAAGCAAAGACTCCTGCAATTAAACAAAGATAAACCAGTTGTATTAAAGGAATTTTTTTTTCTAAATTGTGTCCTTAGTATCCCACGAGATATCAACATACAATATTCCTTGTATCCCATAGATATCAATAGGTTGATCCAGCAATCAATGAACTAATTTTTGGTAAATAACTTGGGAAACTGTTGGTTTAAACACATCTATTACCATAGGAGTAACACACTAACATACTTTAGGAATCTCTAAGAAAAATATGCAACACAAAACATTTTTTCATCTTATTTAACTTCTAACCACACTATTTTAAAGGATGTTCATGTATAAAGAGGTATCATTAGTATTCCATTGATCAAAGTTTGGAGCATACTAAAATCCAATTGAGGAGTCCTGATCAAGGATTGTCTATGTTGCTATATAAGACCATTGTCTTATCCTTTGCATGAAATTCACTCATAAATTTGGTCTATCCTTACCCAACGGGAGTGTGCAGCACTTCATTTAAATTCGTGGGCACCCAGGAGTCAGTTTACCAACAAAACTAACCCCTTCTGCCAGTAATTTGTATTATTAAAGTATTTAACATCAAAGAGTGTCATAAAATAACACATTCTAATTTTGGTTTTTTTCCCCCCATTCATTTGTTTATTCACCCATCCACTTACTGAAGTTTTTTAGAGTGCATTAAATCCTTGAAATTAGTTTATTTTTTTTCAGCTTTAGTTTCTTTCTCTCATAAAAGTTTAGCATCCATTTCAAAAGTTTTAAGAATAAAACAAAATGCTTGAGAAGGAGAAGAAACTAATGAAGGAAGACTTAGGAATACGGCTATTTTTCTAGAAAATAGAAAACAAAGTGATCTCCAAAGACTGGTTTTGAGAACGATCTTTACAAAATCTCTTCTAAACTTGTATGGTAATGCGTTAAAGGGCACGAGACAATCCTAAGCAATGCAATGCTACACCAATAGCAATGCATTACACAGGTTTTGTGTGACTAAAAATGACAAGTTCATATGTGCCAATATAAATCATTATTAAAATGTCACCACATTTACTACACAAATATCATAGCTACACAAATGAATTTCTAAACAAATAAACTTAATCATAGTATTCCACCAAGTTTACTATGTAGAAGTCCGAGGTTTTGTTCTAGGCATTAACCTTAAGTATACTAGTACCTAATTTCTACATCATGATGGGATGAACAGAATTTACACACACACACACACACACACACACACAAACACACACACACACACACACACACACACACACACACATAATTAAACTTAGAACAAGGATCGTCTGTTGCTATATAACTTTCAAAATTATTATTATGTCTTATACTCCATAAAGTAGTTGTATTCTAATTTACTTAAATACTTCTCTACTGGATGATTTCCAAATATCTATAAATAATGCCGCACTAAACACTTTGAGTAATAGCTTTTTACCATCTTTTGGTTTAGGAAACATTTTCAACAGTGGAATTACTATATTTACAGTTCTTGTGTCATATTTACATATTGCATTCTAAAATTACCTTATTACATTGTCATCAATTATGTAAAATAATTACAACTTTCATTTTAGTCTAGACCAGCAATGAGTACTAAAAGTAAATAAAATCTCACTAGTATTTTTCTCTATCATTTTACTTTTATAATTTTTGACACATTTAGGTTTTAGGAATGTCTCTTAGAAATAGCATAAAACTAGATTTTAATTGTTATCAAACCATTATGTTTAGGCTTTATGTTTGTTATAATTACTGATTTATTTTGGCTTGTATTTACAATTTGTTTTGCACTTTGTTTTTAATTTTTCTTTTTCTGTGATTTTCCCCCAATTCTTTCTGTCTCTCACCCTCCCATCATTGTCTTTTTTCTTACTTATCCTAAAGATCTTTTTGTCTTTGACATTCTATGGTTTTCCTACAATGTGCCTTAAGGAATTTTTAACTCTAGAACTCACGTTAATTATAGAATCTGAAAGTTTGTGCCTATATCTAATTATGAAAAATTATTAATTACCACCTCTTTATTATTCATTTATTATGCCTTCTCATTCTATTCTCCATCTTTTTTATATCCCAGAGATACTTATTTTTTAAAATTTTTTATTGTGAAAGTATTTTATATTTCCCCCTTTTCTTCCCATTAACCCCTTCTAACTTGCTCCTCCCATTCCCTCCTCCTGCTCCCCACCCCCCTCCACCCCAGGCCTTCACCACCCTATTGTCTGTGTCCCTGGGTTATGCAAATATACATACAAGTTCTTTGGTTGATCTCTTCCCACCCAATCACCCACCCATTTTCTTTTGCTGTTGCCATGTTTTCCCTTTGTGTTGCCAGTCTGGGACAAAATTTAAGTTAATATCTCTGTTTCGGTTTTCCAGGACCATGCTATAAAATTGAATCTTGAGCTTATGTCGCCCTGTGATTATAGATCTTAAGGAATGCCTTTTCTTTACCACCCAGAGACAAGGCAAAGACATTCAGCTTTCTTATAATCCCCTTTGACAGAAAATATATTTGTTTCCTTGTCAAACTTTCACTGAGCTGTGGACATTTGAGGGTTCTGACTTTAGCATGAACCGAGTTCCAACTCTGTCCCCCTCTTATAGTGAACTCAAAGTTTTGTCTCCCATTTATTCATGGTTAAAACCGGAGCCCTTAGGTTACCAGGTCAAACCTTCCTCTACTACTCCCACTCTTAGTCCTCTACCAGCCTTATATTTTTGGTCCCTTTCTACCTCACTGGTTTTTAACTTCTTCTTTGTTTTCTATTCTTGAAGATCTGCCTTACTCTCTTATGGGTTCCTTTCTTTTCTTCTTCTCCTTCTCCTTCTCCTTCTCCTTCTCCTTCTCCTTCTCCTTCTCCTCCTCCTCCTCCTCCTCCTCCTCCTCCTCCTCCTCCTCCTCCTTCTCCTTTGATTCCTGGATGTTTTATAGAATAAAGATTTTTATATTATTTAACATACCACACCACATAATGGAAGATCTTTGAAAGTATTATCCCAAGGCATAGATTGAAGTGTTCTATATTTATTGTTGATTGATGTTATTTCAGAAATGATTTGCACAGTATTTTTAAAAAACAACTTTAAAATGATACAAAAATAGAGAAACTGCTATATGAGGACACATTTTTATTACTCTTTCTGAAAAGATAACAGTTAGAAAGAGAAGTGATTGCCTGGCCAGCATAGCTCAGTTGTTGAGAGTCTACCTATGAAACAGGAGCTTACTGTTCAATTCCCAGTCAGTGCATATGCCCAGGTTGCAGGCTTGATCCACAGAGGGGGCATGCAGGAGGCAGCTGATCAATCATTAGCTCTCATCATTGATGCTTCTCTCTCCCTCTTCCTTCCTTTCTGAAATCAATAAAAATATTTAAGAGAGAGAGAGAGAGAGAGAGAGAGAGAGAGAGAGAGAGAGAGAGAGAAATGATTGAGGACTACAAAAATTTAAAGTGTGTTACAAAATTCTAGTTATTTGCTTAATTCCCTAAGTGAAATTCTCTCAAATTTTATCATATAAAACTGATCAGCCATACAATTTCCCTGAATTTTATATATATTTGTTTAAAATTTAGATGTCCAGATAGTTTCATCTACATAATGACCTTCACCTTGAAGAATAAAACAATAGTTCTAATTAATTAGGAACTAAGCAATAATTTGTGATTTTACTCTTTTCTGATATTTGTACTTCTATATATAAAATCACATCTATATATTTAAAAGCCCAACAACCGAATGGCAGAATGACCAGAATGACTGGAGTGACCGGTTGCTGTGACGCCAACTGGCATGATCACTCCCCCGCTTCCCCCAGACTGCTGTGGCCCCTCCTCGTGGCTGTCCCTGCCCCCCTTTCCCCCCCCCCCGTTCCTCCATCAGCCATCCCCCTCTCCCATTCCTAGGTGCCCAAGAGCTTCCTTGAGCCTTGTAGCCCCAGGTGGCAGGGGCTCGGTTCCTGGCTGTGCTCCTCCAGACCTTGAGAGCACCAAATTACAAATGCGGCTGCCACGAGGGAGACCCAGATGGGAAGTGGGAGGAAAACACAACAAAGAGGGGAGAACTGAGGAAAATGCTGCCTGGAAGAACCTCTGTGGGCAGCCACGCCCCCAACCCAACTCCAGCCCAGCCCCCAGGCTGCCTGACAGATGCTACTGCTAGGCTGGTGAGGAGAAGGCTCCTTGGGCACAGAAGGGTGGCACACTGCAATCCCTAACACCACGCTGCCCCTCACTAACCTGTGCCTGCCTCTGACTGACCACCCACTTATGCCACAGCCACGGCCTCCTTGCGCTCATGCTGCCGCTGCAGACACCAAAGCCTCCTCCTGCACTGGTCACCTGGCCAGCATTGGGTGCCCCATTCCCACCTTGCCTTGCCTCTGCCTGTTTACAATGATTGGGACAAACAGGACAGGCTGACTCAGCACGCAAGTGCATTATCTTCTCCCATTGCAGGCAGCTTCCCAGGTCCTCCACTCTGCACTGACGGATAAGGCCAATTATGGGGCAAATGCCTGGTGCCCTCATGCAGGGTACGCTGGGAGGTATAGTTCTGGGAAACCTAGAGCCCAGTCTACAGGAGGGCCCTTTGTGGAGGTAGCACACTGTAATTCCCAGGAAGCACTGTACCTCCTGCAGTCCTGAAGCTCATGGAGACTGAGGGAGTGTGTGAAAGAAGTGCTGTGCAGGTACTCTGGAGGCACCTGCACAGTTCCTGGTCTTGGGGGTCAGGTGGGGCATTTACCAACCATCTGCAGCCTCTCCCCCCTGCCGGGTGGGCCTGATGGCCCCCATTGGGATGGGCCAGAGGACTGCACCCATGCAGGAATTTGTGCACCAGGCCTCTAGTGTTTAAATAAAACATTCAGTAATCAAGAGTCTAAAAATTATTATTCATGGTAGCACTATTCATAATAGCTAAAAAAAGCAGAAACAGCTCAAATGTCCATCAAAAGATGAACCAATGAGTGATTTGTGGTATATCCATACAATGGAATATTATTCAGGGGAAAAAATAAAGTATTGGTACAAATTACAACATGGATAACCCTCAAAAAGTTGTGCTAGGGGAAAAAAATAGGACATAAATGGCTACACGTTATATAATTCCATTAATAATGCATATCCAAAATAGGTAAATCCATCGAGATAGAATGTGGATTGGTGGTGGCCAGGATTTGGGGACTTGGAGAAAAAGAATGGCACTTATTTAATGGACATGGTGTTTCTTTTCAAGGTGATAAATACTGTTTTAGAACTAGATAGTGATGTTGGTTACACAACATGTAAATGTATTTGACACTACTGAATTGTTTACTTTAAAATGGTTAATTTTATGTTATATTATATATCACCCTAATAAAACAAAATACCGGTAATTAAAGATAACTTTATTCTGGAGATAGACTGGATTCTGATTCTGGCTTTTCCATCCACTTCTTGCTCTAACACTGTTTGAATCATTTTACCTCCTTGCCATTCAGATTCCTTATCTGTAAGAGAAAAGGAATAAAAGTATCTACCTTATAAGACAAATCACTAACAAATACTAGTTCTTTGCTTCTACTACATTGTAATCTGAGTTTAGCTAGCAGTACAATTCCATTTAATCATTAGAATCAATTATTTAGAAAATATACATCCCTTGTTTTCTGATGATAGAGATAGTGCATGTCTTATAGAAAATATAAAAACCAAATTAGTAGAAAGAAGAAATCAAATATGGTCTGTGACTATATAATACCCAGATAAATACTATTGATACATTTTAAAATATGTTCTTTGTGTTTCCCCACTCTACATGCTTTCAATTCCTACTCTGTCTTTTTTCCTCATTCTGTCTTATTCTCATCTTCCTCTTTCTCCTTCTTCCTCGTCTTTTTAATTAGATAATAATATATATATTTTTTCCTGCTTTTATCCTCTAGTTATAATTATAAGTATTTTTCCATTTTATTAATTTGCTTCAAAACATATTTTATAATCCACATTAAGAAAAGAGAAAGATTCAAATGGACTGTACCTCCGCAACAGACACCAGCCAATCAGGAGTGAGTATGCAAATTTATATAGTAAAGATGCTAAAGATGGTGGGTTAATTTGCATACACAGGCACTGAGTGGCCTGGGTCCCGGGAACATCCTCAGGACCCAGGCTGCTTTGAGCCTATAGGCCCACACATAGGTCCTGAATGGCTGGGGTCCCAGAGCACCCCTGGCCATTAGTGGCCTATGGGTGCCAGTGCCAAGCGGCCTGGGTCTCGGGATGAGTGGTGGGGGCACCAAGCTGGCTGTGTCCTGGGACAAGTGGCTGGGAGTGCCAATCACAAGTGGTGGCATGGTAGATGTTTGTGCCCTGGGGCCAGGGACAGAGCGGAAGTTCCTGCCCTGCAGCCACTTGCACATGCGCCCCCGCCAAGCACCCCAGGTCCACACCCCCAGCCCGGTGGACGAAGCAAATGCAGGGCTCCTGGGTTTGGGGGTGTGCCCCGCAGGCCATCACATGCTGTGTCCACTGGGTCCACTCACCCTAGCCCAGTGGACACAATGCAAGGAATTTTCTGCACATGGGTTGCAGAGGAAACACCTTTTCTTTTCTTTTTTTAAAAAATATTTTATTGATTTTTTACAGAGAAGAGGGGAGAGGGATAGACTGTCAGAAACATCTATGAGAGAGAGAAATCAATTAGCTGCCTCCTGCACGCTCCCCACTGGGAATGTGTCCCCAACCAAGGTATATGCCCTTAACAGCAATCAAACTTGGGACCCTTCAGTCTGCAGGCCGATGCTCTACCCACTAAGCCAAACCAGTTTGAGTGTAAACACCTTTTCTGACCACTCATTGGCTAAGCTCCCTGTGTGCTGCCACCTGCAGTGTTCTTGGTAACTTGGGTAATAAGAATCCAAGAAGGTGATCTAGGGTTTTTCCACCACACTCCTAGAGGAAAAAATGAAGGTCTGCTGCTGGAGGGACTAAGAAATGTCATATCCTGCCTTAGCCAGTTTTGCTCAGTGGATAGAGCCTCAGCCTGCTGACCGCAGGGTCCAGGTTCAATTCTGATTAAGGTCATGTACCTAGGTTGCAGGCTCCTCCCTGGCTGGGCCCAGGTCAGGGCTCATGCAACCAATCAAAGTGTCCCCCTCATACTGATGTTTCTCTCTGTCTCTCCCTCCCTCTCTCTTCCACACTCTCTAAAAGTCAATGGAAACATATTCTCAGGTGAGGAAAGGAGAAAGAAAGAAGGAAAGAAAGAAAGAAAGAAAGAAAGAAAGAAAGAAAGAAAGAAAGAAAAGAAGGAAGGAAGGAAGGAAGGAAGGAAGGAAGGAAGGAAGGAAGGAAGAAAGAAAGAGAGAGAAAGGTCATATGCTATGAAAGAGACATCTTGAAAATGCCTAAAGAAAGTAATTTTTTTCATGGTGAAGGGACTAGAGTCCATGTTGAAGAAAACACTTTGGCGGCTGCAGTGGCTGGCAGTGGCTGCAGCAGCGGGGTGATGGGGCTGGTGCCTTCCCCTGATCAGCCCAGTCGTCTCCCATCCCCTGATGTTCCCAGTCTGTGAGAGGGGGCAGGCTGGGCTGAGGGACCCCTCCCCAGTGCACGAATTTTGTGCACTGGGCTCCTAGTTATATAATATCATTTGTATAAATATATAATAATTTATTAATTTTTCTAAAGCTTCACATTTAGATTGTTTTAAATTTCTGGTGTTATAAATATTGTCATAAATAACTTATGTGTAATATTTTTAAGAAAAGCTAAAGGGTCGGAATTATTTTGGTAAGTTATTTAACTTGACAGTTTTCAGAGTTTTTATTAATAAATGGGCAAAATGATGATATTCACTTCTTAAGGTTGCTATATCAAATGAGATAGTTAATGTAAAACAATTAGCTTAAAAATTTAAGATGAACTTGAGAATTGCCATCATATATACTCTGCCCAAATAAAACCACAACAAACTTATTGGCTTTTGAACTCAATTTCATTAAATCCTTAGATTATAAGAAAAAACTGGCTTTTGTTTTATTAATTTAGTATTTAAAAAATGATATCAGTTTCCATTACTTAATAGACTTCATTCTCCTCATGGCCATTAGGGCCATCTTTATGAAACTACAGTAAAATCTGTCTACTTCTCTATTCAAATATTACATGGCCTTCCATTTTAAGAAAAGTATTATTTTATTTTTCAATTATAGTTCACCTTCAACATTAGTTTGTATTGGTCTCAGGTGTACAGTATAATGGCCAGATGATCATACACTTCACAAAGTGTTCTTCCTGATATTCCCACCTGGCAACATACATAGTCATTGCTACATTATTGACTATATCCCCTACGCTGTACTTTACCTCTTTTATCCCGAACCCCTCTGGCAACAATCTGCTCTCTGTGTCTATGTGTGTGTTTCAATTTTTTATTTTGTTCTTTAGATTCCACATGTAAGTGAAATTATATAGTATTTGTCTTTCTCTGGCCCATTTATTTCACTTAGCATAATGCCCTCTAGATCGATCCATGTTGTTGCAAATGATAAGATTTCATTCCATTCCTTTTAATGTAATGGTCTTCCATTGTTTACTCAGTAGTGTATGTTCTTGCAGTTGACTTGAAAATCTCTTCTGGTACAAAGCCCTTTAGATTTTTCCTAAATTCCAGGCATCTATAATGATCTGCAGCTTCATAAACATGAGTCCTTATTGGGACATATTGTGCCCTCTCTCTAGAATGTTTCCCTTCAAATTGTATGTCTGTCAAATTCTTATTGGTTTTTCAAATTTCCGTTCAAAATTTAAATCACTGTACAGTCACCTCTGCTCACTTTCCCATACTACTACTCTGCTTCTAAAATCTAATTACTTTGTGTGTTTAAATGTCCTTTTCTGTCCCAATAAATTTTTGGCCTTTGATTGCAGGGATTATTTTTAAATCTCTGGATTCCCTGGACCTACAGTAGAACCTAAACATGAAAGGAGATTAAGACATTCATTAAATTGATGATTGTATGGAACCTGTTATAAAGGGTTAGTAAAAAGTTCATGATTCTAAACATGAGAAAAGTTATCAAATACTAAGTCGATGATACTAATCATATAATATACACATAAAAATAAAGTAATATTGTTCCTGGCCTCGTGTAAGAAAATGTTATTGTCTATTAACTTTATACCCTAATATATTCTATCTTTTAAGAGTTTATGTTTCCAACATAAACTTTATGTTAACAAGGAAACCTATGGAAAACCTATAGAAATAAATTTTTAAAAGTTGAAAAAATCATTCTTATAATTTATTGAAGTACTTACTAGTATTATTTTTGATAATATCACAGTGATAAATTTGTTAAGGACATAGTTTTCTAGACTTTGCTACATAAAAAGCTGAAACAGGTAGCCAAGTTCTTGAATATAATTTTAACTGTAAACTCAGTTAAAATAATTTGTGTTGATGGCATTCTCTTTCACATCACATAGCATTTAAGTTAATATTTGAATTATTTTTCAAGGAGTTTGCAAAAGGTAATTAATTCTACCTCTACTTTTCAGTTTGTCCTAAGTATAAAACAATAGCAATTCTGCTTTAAAGTTTTTCTTCTACATATGAAAAATAATAAATCAGTCTACTATTTGGAACGACTTACAAAATAAACATTTATAATATTTTCTTCTGATCTGCATAAAAAGATAAATGTATGTATTATTGTTCATATACCCTATGTGGGAGTTTAAAATGTTGGTGTTAAACAGAAGTTTTCAGATTTTCCGACTACAACATATATGCGACATGATAGTCCCATATCTGACACCTGCAGGCTGTCATGCAAATTAGATAAACTTCCTTATTTCCCCTGTAAGTCCCTGCAAGTTTACTGTTCTCCATACATTTCTGTCCATCTCAAGAAAACACATTCCTATGCAATAAATAAGAATGATATTACTTAAAAGGATAATATTGAATATAAACTCACTTAATATCTTTTAAACTCATTTAACCAATATGCAAATTTTGTTTTATTTTGTTATTAACTAGAGGCCCTATGCATGAAATTTGCGCAAGAGTAGGCCTTCCAAGCCCTAGCTGCCTCGGCCCTCGCAGCCACAGCTTCATCCGGAAAGTCATCCAGGAAATCTGGATGGTCATTCTTGCTGTTCAGCCGTTTGATCAATTTGTATATGATGCTTTTATTAATATAGATAGTTGTTTATAGCTGAACAAACTGGGTCCAGTACTCTGGGTTGGAGTGAATACAAAATCAAAGGCAAAAATCTACCAAATATTTCAACAAATTATGAAAGTTTTTGAAAAGCTTAAAAGGCATATATTTTTTGCCTTTAAATAAGAAGCATTATAATAATTATTTCTGAAGGAATTTCTATAAATTTTTTTGATAAATGGTGATTATATAAAAAGGAGAGGTTGCAAATTTCATAAATGTAGGAACTCACCCTTTAAAATGCAATTTCATTTATTGTGGAAGTTTACTCTAAAATTAACATTCCTTTGGATTAAGAAAAGAGTTTAATGGGTTAATGCCTGTCAGGGCCTAATTTTTTTAAAGTCTTAATTAAATACTGTTATAAATAAAAATACTTTTCATTAGTGGTTAATGAAAGAACAGACCCTGTATGTTCCTGCTTTAATAAGATTACATATTTCTTTCTGAAATGTCCCTCAGACTTCATATAATAAACTCCTATATATATTTTTAGAACTCACCTCACAGCTCAAATAATTTTGGCCTTGGTCTACCCTGAGAACTCTAAATCTGTATCAGTCAACTATCCACTCTTATCCCTACCTGTTTGTCTCAAAGGCAGCTCAAGCTCAATAGGTTCAAAACCAAAGGCATAACCTATCTTTTCTCCACAAAATCAGGTTCTTGTTCATGGTCCCTGTGGACCTTAGATCTGGCTCTGAGCCAGAATTTCATTTCTGACTTCTGATGACCTCAAGCCAGTTTTCCATCACCTTTGCCCAAACCAAGGCATTGACTTCTTACCCAGTTCCCACATGTAGTAGATCCCCACTTCAATTTCTTTTTCATATCCCACAAAGTACAAATATGATCATGTACTACTCTTCCTCCAAAGCCTGTGATGTAAGAGTGTGCACGCATGTATCCACTTAAGAGTTTATACTTTCAACATAAAATAAAACGGATTGTCAAACTATAGTGGGAATGATGAGAAGGTTGGGGTGGGGGAAGTAAGAGATCAACTGAAGAACTTGCATGCATGCATATAAGTATAACCAATGGACGCAAGACACTGGGGGTGGTGGTGAGGGCATGTGCAGGGGAAGGTCAACGGGGCGGGGGGAAGAAGACATATGTACTACTATTTTTAATACTTTAAACAATAATAAAATAAAACACATATGTTCACTCTTGCATACACACACAAACACTTTTGGTGACTCTCAAATTCTTCTAAGTTAAAGACCAAAATCTTCAGTACAATAAGGGGCCTGTCCTGAACTCATTTTTTTGTCATTTTCTTTTCAGCTTGTATACTCCACCATCATGTAAACTTTCTCTTAGACACAACATCATACTCCTTTGTGGACACTTTTTCTCTAGTGACCCCATTGCTTCTCCTCCCAGCCTCTTTGTTAATTGTCTGGTTAACTCATAAACATGCTTTCGAGCCCGACTCAAATATAATTTCTTTAGTTAAGTTTTCCTCAATCCTCTAATTTAGTTTACTCTGTACTATATTTTCAGACACTATTCACAGTTTTCTCTGTACAATTAATAACCACCTCCGTCACCAGATTGTAAGCTCTGTAAAAGAAAGTGCCTTATATATTTTATTCACTATTTTAATCCCTCAATATCACAGAGTTCAATATCACTCAATTATATTCACAAGTTTTCTGATTTTAAGAACTATTTTTTAAATACATTTTTAAATTGATTTCAGAGAAGAAGGAAGGAGAGAGGTAGAAATATCAATGATGAGAGACAATAATTGACTGGTTGCCTCCTGCACATTCTATACTGGGGATTATGCCCATAACCCAGGCATGTGCCTTGACCAGGAATTGAACCATGACCTCCTGGTGCATAGGTGGATGCTCAACCACTGAGCCACATAGACTGGACAACGAACTACTTTTTTACTCCATTTATTTAATTGAGGTACATTCAGTCTTAGAATGTTGTAGACAATTAACAACCTCAAAGAGTTTTTAATTTTTTTTTTTAGTTTGCTCATATTTATTGGAGATAAACATTTTAAAACTCTAGTGGATGATGGCATGGACACAAACACAGTACTGGGAAGCAAATGGAATATTTAGAGATGATATGTTTTTTCCATGGTTCAAGTAGGAACAAGTAGAGCTCAACTCATCCCAATGAGCAATTATAAATAATAATGGTGGCTATTCTTTTGTCTCCTTCTCTGTAGCTGCTAATGTGCTTTGACAGTTTGCTTTGCTCTTTTATGAACTCTCCACCAGCTGTAATCAGTCATGGGGAAGTCAGGCAGCAAAATTTGCATGTGCCAATTCTCACCCTAGCTTTCTGGGGAAAAAAAGAGCATTTGAAGATATAAAACATTTTTTAATGTTTCAATTTATAATTTCATTTCTAAACATACCATTGTAGGCTTTGAATGTAAAGTTAGTTTTTCCCTCAGAATAAATTGATGACATGCTATGCTATTTCTATAAGAGGAATAATATAACATTTTAAGAAATAAAGAAATTACAATACAATGTCAAATGACATTCACTTTTGTACACATAAATGACATGCATATGCAGCCTTAATGCTGAGGAAATGTATGTGTTACCCTTGCTGCTCAAGAATTTAGCCACCTTTACATTAGCCACATTTTAATAAGAAACCAAGTGGGAAACTCATATTTTAGTGAATGTTTCTAGCACTCGCTCAAGCTTACATTTTTTTTCTCTGATGTACATTATTAAAACTTGGGTAACTCGTGGGTTATTTGGAAGTTGATGATGAAAATGGAAGTTTCCTTGAAGAAAAAAGCCATGAGGGAGGTCAAGACCTCACTGTGACCTCAAATGTAACCATTACCCTACTGGTTAGTTGAAATTAGAGATCAAAGATCTCATGTGTTAAATGTGTTTGGCTGTGAATTGTTTCATGAAAAGGGTAAAAAGTATTTGATGTTTTTTTTGTAAATACATTTATCCACTTTAAGAAATAAAATCATATATAGCATAAGAAAATAATGCTTCATAAAAATGGACTATTCAACCTTTTTCATTCTTTATAAGTTAAATGATCAGCACAGATATTACTAAAATATATTTTTAATATGTACAATAACTTAGCTCATATTTCCCCGAGTTTTTAGCTTCTATATACATTGTTAAGAATTTCAGATTTGTGTGATAAGAGAGAAAAGACTTTTTAACAAGTAACTTTCCTTTCATCTCTCCTTGTCTAGGTAGAACACACTCCTCTTGTGTATTTTTGTTAACTCTTACACTTCTGGCCCCAGATATTTGAGTTTTCCACAAATCAAGCAATTTTC
Organism: Vespertilio murinus; assembly: GCA_963924515.1. Classification (NCBI taxonomy): domain Eukaryota; kingdom Metazoa; phylum Chordata; class Mammalia; order Chiroptera; family Vespertilionidae; genus Vespertilio; species Vespertilio murinus. The sequence continues at coordinate 81,716,926 of OZ004706.1, forward strand.
TGTGACACCAGCTGGGTGTCCCATTATTTAATTCAGTGTCACATCTCACAGGTGGTTACGGGCTTGGTCCCACAAGAGTGCTCCCTCCAGTCCAGATGTCAATCACAAGTCCCAGGTTGTCACCTGTACTTCTGACCAACTGGCTACAAACTGGGGGCTCCTAGGACCCCCTCCTTGGATTTAATAATTTTCTAGACTTGTTCACAGTACTCAAGGAGACTTATTTACCATGCATTATAAAGGGTATAATAAATGCTACCAAAAAACAGCAGATAAAGAGACACATGGAATGAAGAATGTAGGCGGGGCTTGGAGCTTCCATGATCTCTCCAGCATAACACTCTCAGCATCTTCATGTGCTCACCACCCCGGAAGCACTCCAAACCCTATCCTTCAGCGGTTTTTATGGAGCTTCATCATGTAGGATTGATGATCACTAACTTAGTCTCCAGTCCCTCTCCCCTTCTGGAGGATGGGGGGTAGGTGGAAAGTTTCAAGTTTTTAATTCTAGCTTGATCTCTCTGTGACCAGCCCCCATCCCGAAGCCATCCAGGACCCACCAAGAGTCGCCTCATTAGAACAAAAGATACTCCTGTTCCTCAGAAAATGCACAAGGGATTCCCTGTGTCAGGAACCAGGGTCAAAGATCAAATACTAGAAAAAAAAGATGTCCCTAGTGTTCCTATCACTTGAAAAATTACAAGGATTTTAGGACCTCTGTTGCAGGAACAGGTGACAGAGACTAACATATAGATTTTCTATCATTGCACACTCCCCTTCTTATTTCCTTCCTTCCTCTCCAGGAATTGGTAATTTTATTGAAGAACATACTTTTAAAGACACAGTCATGATATTACTTGGATTAGAACCATCACACTAGGAACTTGTTAAAAATGCCTGAGCTTCACCGAAGATTGCTTGGATCAGGTTCCCTGGGGGAGGCTTCTAAATCTGACTTCGTAGCTAGCACCCCAGGTGATTCTTATATACCATTAAACTTTAGAACCTCTCTTGACAAATATGCTAGGAAAATAGGATAAAGGGTACATAATCTTGGTGATAAGCCCCACTCTTATATAAAATTCTTGATCTCTTTAAAAATAAATTGTATAGCTTAAACCTATATAATTTTATTAACAAATGTCACCCTGATAAATTCAATATAAAGAAATAAAATAAATAGTAACAGCTTTCCCAAAATCACTTCGCCTTTCTCTCACCTGGCACCCGTCTGATCTTTGCTCTGTTCTTTATTCTGCGTGGCTTCAGCAGAGTGGGAGAGAGGGCTGTCTGACCAGTCTGGAAGGAACCCCATCCTTAGGTTCTCATTATTTTTCTTGCTCTACTTTTGCTTGCTCCTTGTTTTGCTTCATCTTCTTCAATTCTATTTTTGTTCTTGGGTGTCTGAAGGAATTTAGGAGCATGGTGTTCAGAGCTGAAAACTTATACTTCTTCATGAATAAAAATAAATAGAATACAACAAGGATTGACTAATCAGGCAACAGCACCAATTTGAAAGCAAATCCTACTTGGTTGCAAGGCACAAGTAGGGTTTTAATAATGAACCAAAGGGCACAGACAAACAAAAAAGTTTCTGAGGGAGAGAGGATTACTTTTCCTGGGCATTACTCAATACACACACACACACACACACACACACACACACACACACGTTTTTGTAAACTCAAAGTTTATAAAAATCTCTGTTGGTGCAAGCCACAGAGATGACATTGCAGGCATTTGCAGAGCAGTTGCACTAATTATGCAGCTAGGAATTAAGATTAGAGATAGCAGAATTTCAATTAGGCATCTACGTCTGTATATTTTAAAAAGAAAAGTTTGCACAATTGCAACATAAGCAACCTATCTGAGAATAGTGCTTCAGATCTGATATGAAGAGATTTCAGTATGGACAATGATAGTTTGGGAAATAGAAGTGAATCAGAAGACAAAGAGGAAATTGATGAGGGAAGAAGAGGAATCAGAACCAATTAGAGATATTTCCCTAACCCCTTCGCCCCTTCTTTTACAGCTTGACTAGGATGGAAGGACACTACTTAGAATCATGTCCACACTACCCGTCAAGAAGTAGTGTTTATAGTTATGCATTAACAGTCTAGTGACCTGCATATATTACAGATGTGGATGTAGTTTTCCTCAATGTAATATTTTTTTTGGTAAAACTTTAAAAATTGTGCACATTGAAAGATGCGTTTAGGCATTATAAAAGCATCGGTGACATTGATTGTCCTCATCTTGATGCTCAGAATTGGAAAGCCAGGTCAGTAGCAGGAACTGTAGAATGTCTGAGAAGGAACTATTCTGATTTAGTCTACTAGGTCCATCTGCCTGCATTTAGTAAAATGTAATGTAGTTGGAAGAGAATTAGATTAGCCATCAAAAGGACTGGCCTCTGGTCTGGCCAGAAGAGAACCACTAACCTCTTAGAGCTTGCTTTTTGCTGTTTTGAGTTGAGAGTGGCAGGAGGTATGGACAGGAATTGAATGATGATGTTAAACTAACACAGAGAGTCTCAAAGGTCTATTCTAGTCTTAAATTTCTTTTAAATCCTTTCATTTCCTTAGGTGTTCCATAAATAAAAATGTTAAGGGTTAATGCTGTTCGTTCTCTTTCCACTTCTTTGCTGTGAGAGTTTTGATGGAATGCCATGGTTGTACCTGGTTCTTTTAACTCTGTTTGTTTACACCTGGGCATGGCCAAGGAGGGGCTGGAATTCATTGCCTTACTACCAGCATGTTCCCTACCAGACTATGAGCTGCCATAAATCATTTTACTAGGTTCTATTTCCTGAATATTTCTTTTAGGTAGTGGGGGTAGGGTAGGCTAAAGAATTCAAAACAGATTTATTGAAAGGCTTTTGAGAATAAACTGCCAGGGATGAGCCAGCTGCTCCTGCATAATGCAGTGAGGAACTCCCAGCGAAAAAGACTAGTAATTAGTTTCATTTGTAGGTGAAAGAAGGTCTTTGAAGATGTCTGGCATTGATTATAATGGCGGTCGCTGTTGCCATTTCCAAATCCTGCTTTTTAAGATCACGCACTGTCAGTTTAGAAAGGGCTTTGCCTGTCCTCTTAGGGGGAAGAGAGTAGTCCTTGGGGCCTAAGTGGTAAAAATCTGAGAAAGATAGTATGGGCAAGGTTAAATAACATCCTGTGGTCCATTCTTGGAAAATTCATTAAAAAATTAAATTATAACCTCTTTGTTTATATATAATAGGAACTTTGCTCTTTGTCCTAAGATATGGACCACCTTTGCAAACGGTAGCAACAGTGCAATTCTATTTCAACTAGCTCTTGTACTTGGCCACTGGCTCAACATATCCCGTGATTCCTACATCTTTGTGGATTCCACATGCTCCTGCCAAAATCCCACATAATCCTAGTTTTCACTCTTCTCAGGACACTATTTGAATCACTGCTGAACGCCTGTGTCTTTGTGAGGAACAACTGCAGATGCTCCACTGGTGATTTCTCTGGCAAGCAGATTATCTGCATCAGGAAACCCCCAGATCTCACATGCCCAGGGCCCACAGAATGTCTGGGCTCTGAATGACTCTGCAGGCTCATCTGGGTTCCGTGACTTTAATAGTGGTAGATTCCAGGACCCCAAAGCACTCAGTGTTCCTGTCACAAAGCCCAACTCTACTCTTCTCTCCTCCAGGCCATTGTTGCTGCTGCTGATTGCAGTAATTAGCATTTATTGAGCCTTTACTATGTTTCACAAACTAAATTAAGCAATTTTAATCCTCTCAAGAACATTATGAACTTATTTAATATATCCATTTTACACATGAGGAAACCAGGGCATAGGGCTGCAATAGTCTGTGTATGTTACACAGTAAACTTCAGAGCTAGTTCTTTAACACGAAAAGTTTTTATTCCAAAGCTTTTAACCATAATTACCCCAGGCCATATGTAGCCCCAAGGGGCCATGATCCAGTGACCTCTTTGTCTTCTAGGTTTTAAAAACTTTCTGTCTCTCTTTGCACTATTCAAGGCCCCAAATTTGGGACCCTGTGTTCCAGACTCCACTCTTTCTTAATATATTTGTCCTATCTTAAGAATCACAGGCTCTGGCAAACACATTATATTTGTTATCTATTGCTACACAACAAAATTACCCCCCCCCTCCCAAACTTATTAAAACAACAAGCACTTATTATCTCAGTTTCAGAGGTTGTGGGATGTTAGCTGAAGTTTCACCATATGACTATTTGACTAGGTCTTCTGAGAAGGCTCACTCACTCATTTGGCTCTTGGCGGGAGTCCTCAGTTCCTCTCCACAAGAGCCTCTCCACAACGCTGCTTGCTGCTTGGGTGTCACACCTCCAGAGTGTATGAGCAAGGAGAAAGCTCCCAAGACAGAAGCTGCAGTACTTTCATAACTTAATCTCAGCAGTGACATTTTTTCATTTCTTCTGCATTCCATTTGTTAGAGGCAAATCATTAACTCCAGCTCACTCTCCAGGAGAGGGGAATTAAACTCTGCCTCTTGAACCCAGAATTATCAGAAAATTTATGGGTATATTTTTTAAACCACTACCAATAGTGCATGCAGGGCCTCACTTCCCCCAGTACTAAAATTTGCTGATGGAGGCATCTAGAATATAAAAGAAAGAACACTCTGCCTCCAGTTAACAAGACTATTCCAATCTCAGTCTTGCCATTTATTAGTTGTGGAGCTAGTGCTTCAGTTTCCTAATGTGGAAAATGGAGATAATAGTCTTTATTTTTTTATGTTATTATAAGAATTTATAACAAAATTTCTGTAATAGTACTCTGAAAAAAAGCCTACACAAATAGAAAATGTCTGAATAATTTTGAATATTGGAAAGCTACCCATTGTGTTTGTAACTCCTGAATAATATAGAAATAATAATTTTAGATCCAGGGATACCTAACATTTTCATATTATTTTTCATTTAACAGAGTATTTATTGACTTACTAGAGCAACTTTCTAATAACTCTATATCATGGATCCAGATGGGAGAGAAAGAATTTTTAGTGTATAGCAATACACACATTTTGATCAAGATAAAAACAAGTAAAATACAATAAAAATAAGCAAGTTTACAGAAAGTATAGCTGAATATTTGAATCTTTGGAGAAAAGACATTAGTGCTATTTAACAAATTATGAAACTCACACAGTTTTAAAGAGAATTTTATGACAACTATTTCTTATTATAAGAATATTGTTACCAAGAGTTCCTGTCACTGAATACTAATTAAAGCTTTCTTCATTCCCTTCTACAGCAAAAAAGAAAAGAAAAAAGGTTGTGTCTATAAGGATTTTATTTGAATCTCAACATAGTGAAATTTGCATAAATTCTAATAAAGCAAAATTAAAATCCATTAACACTTGTCTCTGGTAATTAACATCAGCTTGCTGTTTTAAATGACTGTTTCAGACAGATGGAGGGAAGGAAGAATGGGAGGATGTGGAGCCATGGAAAAATGAAGATTATAAACTAAGAATGATGTTTTTCATAAAGTCCCTATTTTGAGGAAGGGAATAAAACTTATTTAGGCTTTTAGGAAACATTAAAAAATGCTTTCCATTTTATAATGTATAGATACACTGAGGAATCTCACCAGATGTTTATTTTACAAGATACATATGACACTCACATTTATGTACATTAATGATAATTTACTACTCAAGTCTAATTACTACCCTCTGGAGAGAACAGAAATGTTGACAAATATTGATTATTTAAGGAAACTACAGAAAACCCTTTTAAATTTAAAAGCACAAGAGGACTTAATTTCTGTTTTCAAGAATACTTAAATGTTTGAAGAGAGTTAAACCATAATGCACTAAAAATCAATATTTTGAAAATATTGATGTATTATTTTACATTTTGGGTTATTTATTCTGGATAAAATACATTCTGCTAAAATGGAAAATAAATTTCTCTCAAAGTAATATATAAAATAAACTTGCATTTAAAACATTCTGTCTAGGATCACTGATTATAACTACACCTAAAATGGAAACAAAAAACAGTAAAAAAAATAAAAAGAGGCATCTTAGTATTATGATGGTGGGTGGTGGTGATAATAAGAAGATGTTATTTATTGAGTACTCCCTAGATACCATGTTAATGTACATGATCTTATTCTATACTTGCAATAATTTAGTTATACTAATAGTAAGTACAATAATGATAGTTACAATTTATTGAATAACTATTATGTGTCCATGTTTGGGCACCGTACTAGGCATCTCTCCCAAATAGTTAATAATCCTTACTATAATAAGACTGTAAGGAAGTATATTTACCATTTCTTATGTGAGAAAATTGAAGCTCAAATAACAAAAGTACAATTTTCTAGTCATATGTTTCACCAGTGCAGAAAACAGATTAATGATAATATTAATAACAATACAGGTCTGTCTTGCTCCTTAGCTGTTTCCATTCCATCACTCTACAGTCTCATGCCACCTTAGATTAATGATAATATTAATAACAATAACTATAGTAATAACACCACCACTATTACCAACACCATTAACACCACCAAAAGAAATTTGTATCTGTAGAGAACTTTGCTTTTTCAAAGTCCTTGGGGTGAGCAATTGAAATCAGATATAGATGTAAGACTGAAGAGCTTTTTCTGAGTTGAATTTTGTTTCTTTTCACTTTTAAATTGTGGTAACATAACACATAACTTAAAACTACCATTTTAACCATTTTTAAGTGTACAGTTGAGTGGTGTTAAGTACATTCATTGTGTTGTGCAACCATCACCACCATTCAACCATTTCCATCATTCATCTCCAGAAATCTTTTTCTGTGAAACTGAAACTCTATATCCATTAACAATACCTCCCAATGCCTCCCTCCTCCAACCCCTGGTAACCACTGTTCTACCTTCTGTCTCAAAGAATTTGACTATTCCAGGAGTCTCACTCATACAAGTGGAATCACACAATATTGATCTTTTTTTTGTGTGTGACTGGATTATTCCCCTCAGCATAATGCCTTCAAGATTCATTTGTGTTGTAGCATGTGCCAGAATTTTCTTCCTTTTAAGGGCTAAATAATTTTCAACTGTATGCATCTAATACATTTTGCTTATTACTCACCCACTGATGGACACTTGGTGCTGCTTCTGTGTTTTAATTATTGAGAATAATGCTGCTAAGAACATGGTACTATTGTGAATAATGCTGTATAAGAACATGCTGCTAGGAATAAATATCTCTTTGAAACTCCGCTTTCAATTTCTTTTTTTTTCCTTTATTTTTTTTTGCGGGGGGGGGGGAGTACACCCAGAAGTGAAATTGCTGGGTCATATTGTAATTCTATTTTTTTACTGTTGTTAATCCTCACCCGAGGATATAGTTTCCATTGATATATATAATTGATTTTAAAGAGGAAGGGAGAGGGAGAGATATAAACATAAATGATACCATGTTTCCCAGAAAATAAAACATCCTGTGAAAATAAATCCTACTTACAGCTTTCCTTCTGAGTAAAATATAAGACATCCCCCCGAAAATAAGGCCTCCAGGCTCTGTTTCAGAATGAAAATTAATTTACCGTAAACTGGTCGCTAGGGCCGCCCAGACTGGGGTCTAGCAACCAGTGACTTTACATGGAGTCCTGAAATCACTGCTGTGTGGACAAGGAGCGGGGTCAGTGTGAGCGGTGAGCGCAGGGTGGGAGAGAGGAGGAGACTTTCTCAGATGCATGTAGAAGAACAGGAGGGTTAGAGCAGACAGGACATGGCGAAGGTGGTGAGTGCTGGTCTGTCTCTGGTGACACTACCTGATACTCATGGCCGCCTTCATGATGACTGGAGGTTCTCAGTCAGTGGCATACCGTGCTCCAACCCAGATCCAGGCCCCAGCAAGCCCAGTGACAGCCCCCAGGCAGGCCCCAGGGCGTAAATGTCTGATACAGGGGTAGGGAGGATGTCTGGTGAAGGTGAAGGTGTTCAGTGGCACAGGGGTGGGGGGAGGAGGATCACATAAAATGACACAGGAGGGTCAGAAGGGGCAATCAAAATGACACAGGAGGATCAAAAGAGGTTACTAAAATGGTAATCCCCCCTCTAATCCCCCTGTGTCATTTTAAGTGATCCCCCTTCTTCCACCTTGATACCCCAATTCCTTTTTTTTTTTTTTACCCCTAGAAATGAGCACAAAAAGAAAAAGCTACTCCGTAGAGTACAAGAAAGGAATCATGGAAGACTCTTGGGGCCAAAATCTTACTGCTTTCTGCAAAGAGAAGATATTGAATATCCGATTGGTCCAAAAATGGCGAGCAGAGTATGGTAACCTCATTGAACAAGTGGACAAGGGAAATGCTAAAAAGCGCAAGTGTGGATCAGGTCGGCAACCATTATTTTCCAAGCTGGAAGACCTGATCTGTGAATGGGTTGTTGACAGGAGAGCAAAGGCTTTGGTTGTGAATAGGGCTCAGATTTAAGAATTTGCCCTTGCAATGGCACCACAGTTTGACATAGCCCCCGAAGACTTCAAAGCATCACAACACTGGCTGGATAATTTCCTTCAGGGAAGTGAACTGTCTTTAAGAAGATCTACAACATTGTTTAGGTTGGAAGATACTCAAGTTATTAAGGGAGCAATTGCATTCAAGTCCTTTATTGATGATGCTGACTTTTCCCAACATGATTGCTGTGGATGAAACTGCAGTGTTTATGGGCCAATCATCTCAAACAACAATTGAACAGCAGGGTGCCTCCTTAGTGTACATTCCCTCCACTGCTTACAAAAGTACACGTGTTTCCTGTATTTTGGCAATTTGTCTGGATGGCACTGAAATCCCTCCTTTAATCATTTCTAAGGGCAAGGAGGAAAATATTGAACGTGTTTTGGGCATTTTAATTCTTGAAACTGAAAAAGCCTGGGCCATACAAGCAGTTATAAGAAAGTGGGTTGATTTAATGCTGCCACTTGTTATGCGAGGGAGCCAGAGAGGTCTGCTAGTCTGGGATGCAGCCAGCACTCACCGTGCTAAAGACATGAAGACATTTCTTCACAAAAGAAAAATAGATCAGATAATGATTGCCGCAGGAATGATGGCCTATCTCCAGACTCTTGATATTGCAATAAACAAGTCATTCAAAGCCAATTTGCGCATGGAAATTAATGACTACATTGAAAATAGAATGGAGAGAAATCAGCATGGAAACTTTGTGAAACCTAAACTGCAAGAAGTTGTGACTTGGGTGAAGAATTCATGGGAGAAAATCACTGACAGTTGCATTGCAACTGCACTGCGAGCAGGCTACCTTGACAAAAAGTACTCATTTAACGACAGTGCTATTGCTAAACATGAGAGATTTGGTCCACTGATTCTGAAAGAAATAGAGTCACAAGAAATTCACCAGGAAATTCAGGAATTGGATTGTTATGATGATGTTCCAGAAGATGATGACATGATTGTCATTGAATAAACGAGTAAATTCTTGATACTGTAGGATTCACAGTTTGTCTGGTTTGTGTTGACAACTACCGTACTACCATACCATATACAGATAATAAATTTCCTTTATTTTCATTTAACAATAAAAGTGTACCGTATTGTTCTTCATGGAAAAATAAGACATCCCCTGAAAATAAGACCTGGTGCATCTCTGGGAGCAAAAATTAATATAAGACACTGTCTTATTTTCGGGGAAACAGGGTAGAATCATTGATTGGCTGCCTCCTGCATGCCCTTTACTATTGATAGAGCTGGCAACCCAGACATGTGCCCTGATGGTGGAATCAAACTATGACCTTCTGGTTCATAGGTTGAGGCTCAACTACTGAGCTGTGGAGGCCAGGGTTCATTGATTTTTAGAGAGAGTGGAAGGGAGAGGGAGAGACACAAAGAGAGAGACACATCTATTGGTTGCCTCTCATATTCACTCTAACCAGGGCCAGGGATAGAAGGTGCAATCGAGGTAAATGCCCTTTCATGGAATTGAACTTGAGACCCTTCAATTGATGCTCTATCCACTGAACCAAACCAGCAAGGGCTGGTAATTCTATTTTTAATTTTTTGAGGAAACTCCATACTTTTTTTCATAGTAGCTATACTATTTTACATTCCCCCAATGATGCATAAGGATTCCAATTTCTACATCTCATCAATACTTGTTATTTTCCATTTTACTTTGTTTGTTTTTAAATAATACTTATCCTAATGGATGTGAGGTTGTATCTCATTGTAGAGCATCTTTTTATATGATTATTGGATATTTGTTTTTATTCTTGGAAAAAAAAAGTCTATTCAGATTCTTTGCTTATTTTAAATTGTTTTGTTGTTGAGTTTTACGACTTCTCTGTATATTATAGATATTAATCCCTTATCAGATATGTGATTTGAATTTTTTTCTCCTCTCATCTGTGAGTTATCCTGTTACTCTGTTAATAGTATACACAATTCACCAAAGTTTTTAATTTTCATGAGGTCCAATTAGTCTATTCTTTTGTTGCCTGTACCTTTGGTGTCATAATAAAGAAACTATTGGAAAATCCAAAATTGTGAAAAATTTCCCTATATTTATCTCTTTTATTTAGGTCTTTGATATGTTTGGAATTAAGCAAGAGTCAACTTTATTATGTTTTATGTGGATATCCAGTTATTAAAGCACCATTTGTTAAAAATATGTCTTTTCTGTACTGAATGATCTTGGCATCCTTGTCAAAATTCATTTGACCATAATGCAAGAATTTATAAGTATTTTGGGGTTCTCTCTTTTCCACTAGCCTATAGTTTTGTTTTTATGCCAATAACATACTGTTTTGATTATTTTAGCTTTGCAGTAATTTTAAAATCAGGTTTCTAATCAGGAAGTGTGAATCTTCCAGTTTTCTTTGCAAGATTGTGTATTTGGGATCTTTGAGATTTCATATGAGTTTAGGAGAGATTTTTTAATTTCTGCAAAAAAGAGTTATTGAGATTTTTGTTATGAGTTACATTAAATTTGTAAATTGGTTTGAGTTGTATAGACATCTTAGCAATATTAAGTATTTTATTTCATGAAAAGGAACTATGTTTTAATTCACTTAAATTTTCTTTCATTTTAGCAATATTTTATAGTTTTCATTGTACAAGTCTTTCACATTCTTGGTAAAGTTATTTCTCTGGTATTTTATTAATTTTTACATTATTATAAAAATAATTGTTTTCTTTTTTTTTTAAAGATGAAAATTGAAAATGTAACTGAGTGGCAGTCAGAGAAATTAGCTAACAAGGATGAGTTTAAACCAGGCTCTTTGGGTCCTCCACTGTCTTGGAATTGTTTTCCTAATTTACTTTTCAGATTTTTTATTGTTAGTGTACAAAAATGTCACTAATTTTTGTATCCTGATATTTTGTAGGATTCATTCACTAATTGTGTGGGTACGTAATCTTTATCATTTTCTGCATATAAGGTCATATCATCTACAAATAGATAATTTTACTTCTTCCTTCCAATTTGGATGCCTTTTATTTCTTTCTCTTGCCTAATTGCTTGGTCTAGAACTTCCAATACTATGTTGAATAGAAATAACACAAATGGAATAGTTTGAGGAATTCCCCTGTGAAGCCATGTGGACCAGGGCTTTGGTTTGCTGGGAGTTTTTGATTACTGCTTCAATTTAATCAGTTGTTATCAGTCTATTTAGGTTTTCTGCTTCTTCCTGATTCAGTTTTGGAAGATTGTATTTTTCTAGGAATTTGTCTATATATGCATAGCTTATGGATAGACAATAGTCTGGGGAAGGCCTGGGGGGAGGGCAGTGATGGGAGTGGAGAAGAAGAGGTCAATGGGACATCTGTAATACTTTCAAAAATAAGATAAATTTAAAAAAATCAATTAAAAAATAAAACAACAACAAAAGAAATAACATAAGTGGGTTTCTTTACCTTGTTACTATTCTTAACAGAAAAGTTTTTAACCATTGTGTATATTACTGTGGGTTTTCATATATGGCTTTTACTATGTTAAGGTAGTTTCCTTCTTTTCCTAGTTTGCTGAGTGCTCGTGTCATGAAGGGTATGAATTTTGTAAGATGCTTTGCCTGCATCAATTGATAAAATCATGTGTTTTCTTCATATTGTTAATGCGGAGTATTATGTTAATTGATATTATATATTGAACAATTGTTGCATTTCAGGAATAAATCCCATTTGACATGGTGTATATAATCCTTTTAATACAGTGTTGAATTTTATTTGTTAATGTTTTGTTGAGGATTTTTGCATCAAAGTTCATAAGGGATGGTGGTCTGCAGAGATCCTTTCTTGTAGTGTCTTGGTCTGGCTTTGTTATGAGGGCGTTTTGGTCCCATAGAATGACTTAGAAAGTGTTCTTTATTTTTTATTTTTTGCAAAAGTTTGAGAAAGGTTGGTGTTAGTTCTCTAAATGTTCAGTAGATTTCCCTAGTAAAGACACCCTGTCCAGGGCTTTTCTTTGTTGGGAGGTTTTTGATTATTGATTCAATATCTTGAATGAATCTCTAAATAGTTAAAAGACTATTGAGATTTTTTTACTTACTCATGAGCCTAGTCTTGACAGGTTTTGTATTTCTAGAAATTAGTCCATTTCATCTCAGTTTTCTTATTTGTTGGCATATAATTGGTCACAGTACTTTCTTATACTCATTTTTATTTAATACTACAGGCCTGGTCCATGAAATTCATGCACAGAGAGGGGGTGTCCCTCAGATCAACCTGCAACCTTTCCAATATGGGATTCCTCTCACAATCTAGGACTGCTAGTTACCAACTTCTCTCCTGCCTGCCTTCCTGATTGACCCTAACTACTTCTGCCTGCCAGCCTGATCACCACTAACCACTCTGCTGCCAGCATGATTGATGCCTAACTGCTCCCCTGCCAGCCTGTTTGGCCCTAACTGCCCTCCCCTGCAGGCCTGGTCCCCCCCAACTGCCCTTCCCTGCAGGCCTGGCCACCCCCAACTTCCCTCCTCTGCCAGTCTGGTTACCCCTGACTGCCCTCCACTACAGACTTGATTGCCCCCACTGCCCTCCCTTGAAGACCTGGTGCTTCCCAACTGCCCTCCCCTGCTTGCCCGATCACCCACAATTGTCCTCCCTTGCAGGCCTAGTCCCTCCCAATTGCCCTCTCCTGCTGGCCATCTTGTGGTGGCCATCTTGTGTCCACATGGGGGCAGCCATCTTGTGTGTTGGAGTGATGGTCAGTCTGCATATCACTCTTTTAGTAGATAGGACAGAGGCCTAGTATATGGGTGGGGGCTGGCTGGTTTGCCTGAAAGGTGTCCCAGATCAGGGTGGGGGTTCCCTTGGGGCATGGGGCAGCCTGAGCGAGGGGCCTGTGATGGTTTTCAGGCTGGCCACACCCCCTGGTAACCCAAGCAGAGGCCCTGGTATCTGGGATTTATGTATCTTCAACAATTGAAACTTTGTAGCCTGGAGCAAAACCAAGCCTCTTGGTTGCTCCATGGCTACAGCTATTTCTGTTTGGATTTGTTTACCTTCTATAATTAAAACTTTGTAGCATTATTTGGAGGCCTAGGCCTGCAAGGGCAGGCAGAAAGTTTGGCTTTCTCTGTTGCCATGGAAACGCAAGCAAGAGGCTCCCTCCTGCTCTCTGTAGCTGTAGGCATCTTGGTTGGGTTTATTTGAATACTCGCTCTGATTGACTGGTGGGCATAGCTGTTTAGTGTGGCAGAGGTATGGTCAATTTGCATATTAGTCTTTTATTAGATAGGATAATTTGTAGTAATGGCCCACTTACATTCTGATTTTAGTAATTTGAATATTTTATTTTTTTTGTCAATCTAGTGAAAGATTTGTTAATTTTGTTAATCTTTTTAAAGAATTAATTTCAGTTTTTTGGATTTTCTCTATTTTTCTTTATAAATTGGTCCTATTTTCCTATTTATTTGTATGCTTTGTGATGTTTTATTTTTGTTGAAAACAGGACTTTTGAATTTTATAATGGGGAAAATTTGGAAATCAGATTCTTTCTTCCTCTTTTCCAAGATTTTTTTTTCTTTTTAATTTCTCTCTCTCTTTATTTTATCCTCACCTGAAGATATGTTTATTGACTTTAGAGAAAGAGGGAGGGAGGGAGGGAGGGAGGGAGGGAGAGAGGGAGAGAGAGAGAGAGAGAGAGAGAGAGAGAGAGAGAGAGAGACATTGATCAGTTGCCTTCCACACATACCATGAACAGGGATGGAACTCATAACCTAGGTATGTGACCTGACCAGTAATCAAACCTACAACCTTTCAGATTGTGGGTTGATGCTTTAACCAACTGAGCTACTAGGCAAGATCACCTTCTCTCCCTTTTAAATATTATTTAAATAGTCTCTGTGCAGCTGATCAGCTTGATACATAAATTTAGTTTTCAGGTCTTAGCCTGCTTCTTTCCCTGAACATGAGCGGCGACTTTCTAAATTCCCCTGTTTATGTGATTGCTTTTGAGTGTCCTAGTATTTAAATGTTTGGCTCCCCAGAAGGGAAAACAGAAAAATAAAGTGCAAAAATGTTCCAGCCCTTTGTATATCTTGATGACACTTCATCTGGAGGGGAGAGGGTAGCTAGCCTCATGGCTGCCCACCTCTGTGCTTGCACCCCTGCAGTCAAGCAGCAATCATTGATCAGAGCACAGATCCTCAATATTTGTAGGACAGGGTCCTCCTTAAGCTGCATGTGATGGGCTCCAGGAACACATGCGCTGATGCCTGCCACTGGCCCAGAGGTGGGGGATGGGTACCTGTTACGGTGCTAGGAGCTTATATTGACAAAATTAAGCACAATTTACCATTGGAGACCTTCCCTGGAAGTTGTAAGTCCTTGAATAAACTTCAGAGTTCCCAGATAGTTACATCAGGCAGACTCTGCCAGTTCAATCTAGTTGGGAGGTAACTCCTAGTGCTTCTTACTCTGCCATCTTTCCAGAATATTCTTCCTTTCACATGAGTGTGAAGGGGCAGCTGATCTATAAACACAGAATTTTTTTATGTGATATTGGAGGAAACCATAATTCGCATGAGTGTTTATATGCAATTTAATGACCCGTAGACTTTAGAATAAAAGAAAAAGCCTGCATTACTTTTGTGTGTGATGAAGAAAGGAATCACTCATTAATCAGATGAGAATTTTGTCAAACCTGAGAAAGAAAATACCTGCCAAGAAGGCTCCTGGTGGCTATTTTGGTTCAAATTTAAAAGCAGAGCCTAGCAGCCATTATTGAACAGGGGCCTCTCACACAAGCCGTGCTTCAGGGAGAAGCCTTCACTGAACTTGCCGCTTGCCCTGTGTCCCTGCCATCTGAGCTAACACTCTTAAAATATATTTTTAATTGATTGATTTGAAAGAGAGAGAGAGAGAGAGAGAGAGAGAGAGAGAGAGAGAGAGATTTGTTTTACCACTTATTTATGCATTCATTGGTTGACTCTTATGTGTGCCCTGACTGGAGATTGAACCCCACAATCTTGTCATATTGGGATGGTGCTCAGGCTTGCTAGGGCTGAAGCAATCTTTTTAAAGGAGTTCCTGGAATCCTATTTCCACTAATAGGACTGAGTCATTACCCATCCAATCAGAGCTGTGCAGCTATATCCTCATTAGTACCAGTATATTCACTGACCAAACAGAGTGGCCCATTCTAGCCAATTAGGACAATGCTTTTTAGACTAAACTGTGAGAGTTTGAAGTTCTCACTTGCATGAGAACAGATCAGTCAGGTACCAGGGGTGGAGTCTTGTCTCTCTATAAGTCAGCTCCCCTCTGCCTCTGGGAGTGTGCTTTTGGTTTCCATCAAAGCCTGCATTCCTCAGCTGAAGTTGTAACAGAGAAGCTGTCTTAATGAACTATACTGGATTTGTCAGGTGTCAATGGCTAGACCAGAGCAGACTGGATTGGAGCTGTCTCACCAGAGATGGTGGAGCTGCAGCACTGGGCTGCTTCACAGCTGTGGTCTACACAATTGAGCTGTTTGCACTGAATGAAGTCTCCCCCTTCACTACACCCCAAATTGGAGACTACTGTTGGTGCTGAATAGGTGCCAACGGCCATTGGTTTACTATTGAAAATTCAGAGGGTTTTGAAGGGGTTGATATTTGAATGAGTTGAAATTCTCATTCATATCTATCTATCTATCTATATCTATATCTATATCTATATCTATATCTATATCTAATCTATATCATCTATATCTATATCTATATCTATATCTATATCTATATCTATATCTATATCTATATCTATATCTATATCTATATCTATATTTATCTATATCTATCTATTCTATACCTAGAGGCCCAATGCATGAAATTCGTGAATGGGAGAGCGGGTGTGTCCCTCAGCCCAGCCTACACCTTGTCCATTCTGGGTGGGATCAGGCCTAAACGTGCAGTTGGACATCCCTCTCACAATCCAGGACTGCTGGCTCCCAACTGTTTGTCTGCCTGCCTGTCTGATTGCCCAAACTGCTTCTGCCTGCCAGCCCGATCACCCCCTAACCACTCCCCTGCCAGCCTGATTGATGTCTAACTGCTCTCTAGCCAGCCCGATTACCTCTAACTGCCCTCCCCTACCAGCCTGGTCATCCCCAACTGCTCTCCCTGCAGGCCTGGTCTCCCCCCCCCCCCCTCCCCAAACTGCCTTCCTCTAACAGACCTGGTTTCCCACAACTGTCCTTCCCTGCAGGCCTGGGTCCCTCCCAACTGTTCTCCCCTGCTGGTCTGGTCACCCCTAACTGCCCTCCCCTGCAGGCCTGATTGTCCCCAACTGCCTTCCCCTGATGGTCTGATCACCCACAACTGCCCTCCCCTGGTGGCCATCTTTTGTCCACATGGGGCAGCCATATTTGACCACATGGAGAGGCCATTTTGTGTGTTTGAGTGATGGTCAATTTGCATATTACCTCTTTATTATATAGGATAATAAAAGGGTAATATGCTAATTAGACTGGATGTCATTCTGGACATCCTTTCTAATGAAGCCAGGGCTGTAGGGAAACCAGCCCAGGTCCCGGGTGCCTGCCAGTGGTTGGAGGAGGAAAACCTGGGTCCCAGGTGCCAGAGGAATTTCTGTGCATTAAGCCTCATCCTATCTAATAAAAAAGGGAATATGCAAATTGACCACCACACTGTCATAAAGATGGAAATGCCCATAGCCACAAGGTGGTGATGCCCAGTCTCTTCAGCCCCATTGGAGTCCCCCAGTCCTTTCAGGCCCATCAAGGGAGTGGCAGGTGTGCAATGTATCCCAGACCTACCCCAAACCCCCCAGGTGCCCAGGGTCGGCACTGGCAAGTCCCAGATGGTGGCTGCCCAGCCTCTCATGGCCACCTGAGGCTCAGATAGTTAGGACCGACTGGGGTTTGCACTGCTGGCAGTGGCAGCAGCAGAGGTGTGATGTGGCATCGCCTTCCTCTGATTGCTGGGCCACCTCCTGCCCCTAAGGGCTCCCAGATTGTGAGGGGGCAGGCCAGGCTAAGGGACTCCCCGCTCTAGTGCATAAATTTTTTTGCACCAGGCCTCTAATGTATATATACACATTATACACATTATATAAATATAATATTATATATATATATATATATATATATATATATATATATATATATAATTTTTTTTTGAAAAAGAATTAAAACAAATGTCAAATTCCTGAACCTAATTCTTAACAGTTATGCTTCTGGTTATATATATAGTGGCTATTATAATAGATCTTAACTTGTTTACTAATTTCTGAAATGTGATATATATATATATATATATATATATATATATATCACATAAAATATATCTAGGGCATTTATAATATTTAGGAAAATGTGTATCCTGTGGTTTTGAAACCTGCACTTATACTCTTTTGTGCTATTTATGCAATGCCAAGCAATTAGGAATCTTTTAAAATTCAAATAAGCACTAGTCAATAAAATATGCCAACCATATAATGAAGAACTGAGTAAATAAAGACATAAAAGGATTATATTTATGTCAATAATGTAGGCTTGCATATACACATATGCACACACTACTAATTTTTACTTTGGGTCTCATGAATTGATTGAATTATTCCAACTTTTAGGATTTGCAGTATTTGCCAATTTGACTTTCTTTCCTTCCAACTGTTTCTGATGCTGAAACAAGATTTCACTCCAAAGGGATGACTCGGAGGTGGAAAGAGACAAAATTATGGCTTCTTCCTCTGAAGAATCAAAAACTCAATACTGATGACAGTGATATGCAGGCAGAAGAGTTCCAGGATGTGAAGGAATGGGTGTTAAGTGACAAGCAATCATTTTTTAAGAGTGTCTTCATTCACTCATTCTTTCTGTAAGTACTTACTAAGTATCCATGATATGCCAGGCACTTGCATTTCCTTTGAGTACAAGTCTGAACAAAATACCAGCTATCAAGAAACTGGGTGCACAGCATAGGTGACAGACTATTATAAAATAGTGTACAGAGTACTACATCAGGAATAAGTACGGGGGATTATTGGGACACTGGGATTGCACCTAACTCCTCTCTGGGGGATGGTGGTCAGTATAGGCCTGTTGGGGGGAATATTGACAAGGTTAATGATGAGTAAAGGCGCTTTCCAAACAAGGTAACTGAGAAGAGCATTGCAAGAATAGAGAGTACCTAGCTTGGGAGGTTGGATAGGTATGTGAGTGTGAGGAGTGTGTGTGTTGTATGAGTGTGTGTGTGTGTGTGTGTGTGTGTGTGTGTGTGTGTGTGTAGTGTTATATGGTAAGAGGTATGCTAGACATACATAAACAACAAAATCATGAATATTTTTGTTAATCATGTGAGGGCTTGAGCTTTTATGGAATATTCATCTTTCAGAATTTAAGCGTGGATGAGTATGTACCTTTTAAAAATTTGATCCAATAATAAAAACAACTACATTGAAATTATGTATTTTATCATTAATTAGTACATTTTACTCACAGAAAATTAGAAAAGCATAAGTAAACATTTAAAAATCATCCATAAATAAACATTTTTTTCTGCTACTCACAGTAGTTATGTTTTGCATGGTACTATTTTTATTTAATATTATATTATGAATATAAAACTTACTTTTCCTAAAAGTGACATGGGTCATAAAATTGTGTGTCTTAAAAGATATTGAGTGCCACCTCCAGATGTTTACTTTTTAGTGGCCAGCACCTGAGGGATTCTTGCATAGGTAAAGTGATTGTCAAATAGAGATAGTGAAAATATCATTTGGAAAGGAAGACTTTTAGATTTTAGGAGCCTATAGTTTGACATAATTCCACTCTCCTTCTGCAAACCAATAAATTGCCACCTTCTCTACTTGCCCCTACCACTCCTGCACTAACCTAGAACCTGAGAGACACCAGGTTAGTACAGACTCTTCTGTTTATCATAGAAGAAATTGGGGCTCGGGAAGTTAAATAACAGAAGGGCAGAAGCTGGAGGAAAAGTCTAACCACTTTTCCACTGAGCTTGATTCCCCAATAAAACTGTAAGAATGGCAATACTCTCCTTTCCATTATTTTTGGCAGGCCTTAATTTTTCCCCAACCAACATGGAAAATCAAATTATTTCTAAAATTTAAATATTAAATATGGCTAATTTCTTTTTTTCATATTTGACAATATACCCTTAGTTTTAAAGATGTTTGGTTAATTGTGATCATATATATATATATGGCTAAAGTCTATTTGTTCTGTATCATTTATCGAACTGACCTAACTGCTATTTTCAAAGACCTATTTGAATTTTTGGGAAGTCACAAAATTGCTTTAAAAAACTAAAATAAATAAACTTATAATATTTGAAGCTGGACATTCCTTCAAATATATTGTAAGCGTGAATAATCTTTAAAATTTCAAATATTTTTGTTGGGCTTAGATTTGCTACCAAAATGTATAATTTTCCTGTTTAATTTTGTTCTCTAATTTTCTATAAGTGGTTATTCTTAGAAAAGTACTACATCAGGCAATTGGGGGAATACAGAAGACATGAACCAAAATATTTGGGTTCGAATTAATTTATAGTAATAAGCTAAACAAACATTTGTTCTAAACCTTAACCCTTTTATTGTTATGATTGAAAACAGCTAGGAAAGTTTTTATTTTGTTTGTTTGTTTTTGGCATGGAATGAAGTTGAAATATAACTATTACTATTTATTAAACAAATAATTCACTTCTCAAAATAAGGTAAATTATTTCCATAGAGTTTACATTTTCTCAATAGTAAGCAAATCTTTATGATAAGCATTTATTTTCTTCTCCATAAAGGGACTAAAATAATTTTTAGGACCAGTTGAATAAGGATTTCAACATGCCTAGAAACGAGAAGTATTTTGTGAAATGCCAATCAGTAGTCACTATCCTGGCAGTTACCTGCCCCCTGAACCTTTTCCCCACCAGTACTTGGAAATTTTAGCAAGAAGCATTCAGCCAACAAAAACAATGATAGATACCACACACACAAAACATATTTATAGAGTCTAGGAAGTACTGCATGAAACGTTAAGGATTGCTTTGACATTCAAGTTTTGACATAGGATCTTTAGTTAAGATAAGTTGATGTATCAGACGCTACCAAACAGGATTGCTTCATATGGCCTCTCAGATTGTGCACTGCACACCTCCAGGAGGCGCCATCACAAAGATTTGTCTTTCATAACAAACCAAGATTTTAAAGAATTCTATTTTAAATAAATTAGTGTGTACTCTTACTGTTGTTTTAAGGGTCTTATTTGTTATAATTCTCTGTGAACATGTTTCCTGGAGCACATGTGTAAATGAAATTTTTAAAATTATAAAAATAAATGTGTTGGGAGATATGAACCTGTTTCAAACCATTCCACAGGTGTGTCAGTGGTTACTGAGCAAGTTGTTTAGACACATTTTAAGCTCAATTTATCCTTCAAGAAGCTCTGGCTGGTGGCTCTGGCTGGGTAGTTCAGTTGGTTAGAATGTCTTCCGTAGACCCCAAGGTTGTGGGTTCAATCCCCTGGTCAGGGCACATACCCTGATGTTTCTCTCTCTGTCTCTCTCTAGTCAATAAAAAAGTAAAAAGCTATGACTGGTGATGCTTGTCTCATACTTCAAAGGGAATGCTTGACAATGTGTCCCCTACACTTGGCCACTCTCAGATGAATTGGGCACTATGAATATCTTTATGGGAACCTTAAATATTTACAGAGTTAACACCAATATATGTCTGCAGAAAATGACAGGAAGTCCTTTGAGCATATGAAAGTGCACCTTTGTTGTGAGACACTTTTTTTTGATTGACTCTTAATGAATTCATTGATTCTATTAAGGGCAGGGACATGGGGAAGACAAAGGTTAGAGCTGGGGACAGTTTAATGCAAGTGCTTACCTGTCTTCCTGCAAACCTTCAGCATACAGTAGATCCCATCTTTTACTCTTTCTCCCTTTCCAACACGTGAGGGCTTTGATAGCAAAATGGCTTCCTGATACTCTGAAACTGAGCGTGTGAGTGTGGTCAAAGGGAAATTAAACAAGCAAACAACATCTGGAAATTAGGTATCATGGGTTACACATCGTTATACGCTTCATATCACCTGGCCAGCGGCCTTACACGTAGTGTGAGTGCAAAGGCACTTTTAAAATTAATGTGCCAGTGAAACCTATGCTTTACAATCCTCCTGAAGATCTTAGGTCCTTCATAAAGGCTAGCACATTTCTTCATGCTTATTATTTAGAACCATTTGCTATAAAAGTGAAAGGCAAAACACTATTCAGGATGAAGTCTCTCGTGATTTTTAAAATTTTATTTCCTAGAGACTGTTTATACCCTTTCAGAGTGCGCAGTCTATCTTATTTGCAGAATTCTGTTACATATGAATGAGTATATGCATACATATATTACAACTAGTAAGAGTTTTTCAGAGCCCATGATGAAATACCAGACACAAGAAAAATGTATCCAAAGGATTATCCTTGTTTAATTTTCCTACAAGCCTACAAGTTTTAAGGATTCAACAATTTCTCCAGTGGGGTGTGTGTGTGTGTGTGTTTGTGTGTGTGTGTGTGGTTGAGTGTGAGAAAGACATTTCTGCCAGCTATTCTGAGTTCCATGAAAAATTTACTTGTAGGGACAGGTCCTCTTTTCACACAATGTTAACATGTTGTTAAGTCTAATACAAAGGCAATGACTTAGAGTATAATGACAAATCAATCCAACGCTTCAAATGAGGGCTTTTTAAGGACTTTACTCTGTCAAAAAAATATCCGGCTTTGCATTAAAGTTGGACTGAAAGAAATCACTGTAAATGCCGCATACCTTTATCTGCTGAAATTAACAGAGAATGGACTCTTTGTCACACATACCCAATATTTGTCTTTTTCGTTTGAACGAGGCGATTTTTTCATATTTGTTGAACCAGATCCCTGCAGTGCATGAACTGCTCTCTGTGATAAGTTAAGCACTTTTGTTTATGAAATGAGTGTGCCCCCATCAGAGGTGTCCTTTTCATTACTGAACTGCAGAACCTGTGCTCTGGGACCATTACAGTTGGTGCTGTTTGTTTTAAGGAAAAAATACAATAAAATACCAAAGTCTGTGAAGTTACTTTGCATAGAAAGTTCTCATCTGCTGTTTCAAACCTTTTCCTTCCCTTTGATGTGCTCCCACCCCATTAACTTCCTTTGCCACCCCCCCACAACTATTTGATTAAAATTCAGAAAATTAGCAGTTTTGTATTGATTTTTTTCATTATCAGTGAGCTATTGAATACACAGAGTTGTCTATAAGTTGTTTCCTGAAGCAGGAAGTCTGAAGCCTTAACTTTAGCAGTCATACCTGACAGGTAAGCTTTATTTTTGTCATAATCCTTAATTCTTTCAGGTTTTTTTAAATGTTATTTTTATTTTATTTTTTGTATCATTTATGACACAGAAGAGGAGAAAGGGGAGGAGGAGGAAGAAGAATTTTTTTGGTGTTCCTGATTACTTATTCAACATTACTCCACGTATAAATATATATATTTTCTTTAGAGAGTTAATGTAACATCTGAATGTGTTTATTTCACTGAGTCAACTGAGATAGAAATGATATTTGTTAGACATGATTTAAGTTCCTTCTCTCTTTCTTTTTGCATCAGTCATACAATTCACACTTTCATTTATGATTTCTAACATATTTTTCTTTTTTATTTATATTTTTTAATTGGTTTCAGAGAGGAAGAGGAGAGAGAGAGCTAGAAACATCAATATAAGAGAAAATCATTGATCGGCTGCCTCCTGCATGCCTCCTACTGGGTATCAACTTCACAACCCGGCCATGTGCTCTTGACCAGAATCAAACCTTTGACCCTTCAGTCCACAGGTTGATGCTCTATCCACTGAGCAAAACCAGCTAGGACTAACCTATGTTTCTTTAAAGTGGAATTAGATAAGTACAGAATTTATGCAGATTTTATATTTTTATTATTTTTTCTCAGTTTTTATAATTTTTTTTAATTCACATCTAATTTGACAATAAAATTTTCTTAGTGACTTTCCTTATTGGGATAAAGTATTCATCTCAATGTTCATTGTAAGTACTCTCTCCTTTTGCACCCATTGTTAATCAGATAACCTCATTATAAATATAGTACAAGTGACATAAGCAGGAACAGACATAATGACTTTTTTATATACTTAATTTTATTCCTTTTAAAATTTTATATTTATTGTTGTAAGTAATACAGATGTACTCACCCCTAAACCCCCATAGATCTCTTCAGCCTGCCCTTGTCCCCGCCCCAGGCCTTTACCACACCATTGTCAGTGTTCATGGGTTATACATATATGCATATAAATTTTTTGGTTCATCTCTTCCCACCAACCACTCACCCCTGCCTTCTCTTATAGAAACATGGAGCAGACTAATCAATCTCATAATGACTCTTGATAAACTAACCATTGGCCTGGTGGAAGCAGAGCCTCATGGGTTGACTAGAGAGGGGCTATGGACATATGAAATGTCTAGTGAGAAGATCATTGAAGAGGGAATTTGTATAATATTCTTGGGGACAACTGCGACCTGGGAAGCACTGCTGTTATAATTGGGTGGAATGCAGGGGCAGATTGGTGATAGACACAAGGAAAAGAGAAATAGCAATGCAAAGCAACAACAACGGATATGGGTAACCTTAGTGCAGCGGTTCCCAAACCTGGGTGCATTTAAAGTCACCAGGGATGCTTTTAAAAGTACTGATGTTCAGGACTCACCTAGACAATCAGAAACTCATGGCTAGGACATGGACATCGATATTTTTAAGAAGTTCTATAAGGGAGACTGACATATACAGCTGAGGTTGAGTCCTCAGATTTAATATAATGAGACTCGTTTAAGTTACTAATAAAAGCATACAAATAAAAATAATTTCTGTTGTACAATTGCCTTAAAGTATTTTCTCACAGCAGAGGATGAGCAGAAGGACATTTTTTGTTCTAACTTCAAACGTCAAAGAACATTGCTGACTAAGCTGGATAAGGAAAGTCAGACTATGGCAGGCAGAAAGCAGCTGGTCTTGTCTGCGTATTGGTCTGGGCAGCTTTCAGCTCTTTCATGACCTTTAGGAAGGAAGAAATCTGCTCCCCAATACAACATTTGGATAGAAGCCTTTCTGTATATATTCATTCCATCTTTATTTATTTATTTTTGTTTTGTTAAATGTTTTATGCTATTTCCCTAATTGTGTTGAATCCAATGTACACATGGTTAAGGGTTTAGAAAGAATTTTTCTCCTTGTGAAAAGAATGCTTTCTTTTGTGAATTATTATACCCTTTGCTCAAATAATTTTTAATGAGTATAATTTATCTCATCTCCATCCTCTATGCATACTTAGGTTGTCTATTGCAAAAACCTTGTAACTGTTTTATAATTTACTAGAGGCCCAGTGCACAAAATTTGTGCAGAGGGTGTGTGTGTTCCTCAGCCCAGTCTGCACCTTCTCCAATCTGGGACCCCTCAAGGGATGTCCAACTGCCCATTTAGGCCTGATCCCACCCAGGATCAGATCTAAATGGGCAGTCGGACATCTCTCTCACAATCCAGGACTGCTGGCTCCCAACTGCTCACCTACCTGCCTTCATAATTGCCCCTAACCACTTCTGCTTGCCAGCCTGATCACCCCCTAACCACTCCCATGCCAGCCTGATTGATGTCTAACTGCTCCCCTGCCAGCCTGTTTGCCCCCAACTTCCCTCCTCTGTTGGCCTGGTCACCCCTACCTGCCCTCCCTTGCAGGCTTGTTCCCTCTCAATTGCTATCCCTTACAGTCCTGGTCCCTCCCAACTGCCTTCCCGTGGTGACCATCTTATGTCCACATGGGGGCAGGATATTTGACCACTTGGGGGCAGCCATATTGTGTGTTGCAGTGATGGTCAATTTGCATATTACTCTTTTATTAGATAGGACAGAGGCTTAGTGCATGGGTGGGGACTAGCTGGTTTTCCCTGAAAGGTGTCTCAGATCAGGGTGGAGGTTCCCTTGATACATGGGATAGCCTGAGCCAGGGGCCTGTGGTGGTTTGGAGGCCAGCCATGCCCTCTGGTGACCCAAGTGGAGGCTCTGGTATCTGGAATTTATTTACCTTCTACAATTGAAACTTTGTAGCCTGGAGTGGAACCAAGACTTCTGCTTGCTCTGTGGCTGCAGCTATTTCTGTTTGGATTTATTTACCTTCTATAATTGAAACTTTGTAGCCTGGAGTGGAGGCCTAGGCCCACCAGGGCTGCAGAAGCTTGGCTTTTTCTATTGCCAGGGGCAACCCTAGCCTCTCTCCTGCTCTCTGTGGCTGCAGCCATCTTGGTTTGGGTTAATTTGCATACCCGCTCTGATTGGTTGGTGGGCATGCCTGGTGGGCATGGCTTGTGGGTGTAGTGAAGTGATGGTTAATTTGTATATTACTCTTTTATTAAGTAGGATAAAAGGAACTAGAAGAATGTTTATCTAACTATACATGTAAAAATTAGAATTATGATACAAATTCATTTCTGGCTTTTAGTTTGATTTATGTATGGGTACATATATCCATATATATATATGTATATAATACACATTTGTGAGGTAAACAATACAAAGAAAATTCTACACTCAGTCTGCAGTGAATATCCAGAGTAGTCACTGTTGGAACATTGTTGTTCTTTTCAAATGTTTAATTCCCTTCGGTCCTGTGCTGAGGAGAGTAGATGTAAATAAACAAACCCAGAGGAGAGCCTGGTCCCTGCCAGGCTGGAGCTGAGGATTCCCTATAAAAGACTGGGTGACCATCTCACAAGGGGCGAAACTGATGTTTCAGATGGAGTCAGAAAGGCTGCTAATATTTAACCTCCAGAGTCAAAATTGTGTTTATACTAACTCAACTTCCCTGACATGTGTGTGTGTGTGTGTGCGCGCATGCGCACACATATTTGTGTATTCTTACTTTTTCAGTTCATCATTTTAACCAAGTGTTTTCTTTGAAAATTTTATCTTTGGTTAAGTCACCTATAGTTTTCACTTTTTTAGTAAGTGATAGAGATGGAATTCCAGTTTCATATTCTTTTAGTGAGAAACCTGTATGTTTATGCTACAACATGGATGGGCATTATGCTGAAGGAAATAAGCCACCCTCAAAATGACAAATACTACACAATTCTATCTCTATGAGCTACCTAAAGTAGTACATTTTTTGAGACAGGAAGTAAAATGGTGGTTGCCAGGGGCTGAGAATAGCTGGGAAATGGAGTGTTATTAATATTATTAATTTTTTTTAATGAGCACAGAGTTTATTTAAGGAAGATAAAGAAGGTCTGAAGATGACTGGAGGTGATAGTTGCACAACAATATGAATTACTCAATATCACAGAACTGTATGCTTAAAAATAGTTAAAATAGTAAATTTTATATTATGTATGTTTAAGCACAATTTTTTGAAGTGTGAAAAAAACCCACGTTTTCCATTTTAACAGTTTTATTCCTCTTGTGCCTTAATTTATTTTATTTATTAAAATTTAATAATATGTAATTGATTTTTATTTAAGTACAGTCAATTTTAAATATCTCTGAAAATAGTTAATTATGAGAAAATAAAATTTATGACCTAAACTTGAGATAATTCTTGAAAAGTAGATAAATTGATGATTGCCACTTAACTTGAAACTATGTAGATCATATATATGTTCAAATCTAAAATTTCTTAATGTTTTCTTACATGTGAATAGTGTTGCATAATTTATAAAATGCTTTAGACACAGGTTTAATTCACAATATAATTTTTAACTCACAATATAATTATGCCTCCTGCATACCCCGTACTGGAGGTGTGTCCACAACCAAGGTACATGCCTTTGACTGGAATGGAACCTGGGACCCTTCAGTCTGCAGGCCGAAGCTCTATCCACTGAGCCAAATCAGTCAGGGCTATAATTATGAATATTAGCCACATTTTGCAGATTAGAAAATGGTTTAGAGAGAAAATATCCTGTAGAGATGAGTCTCTGACTCCACAAATAGGAGTCACATTAAACTGAAGAGAGAGAAAATGGACCAACAAGTATGAAAGCTTTACTAACAGAAGCACCAAACTCAGGCTATTATCTCTCTTGAAGAAATGTGACTCCACAAATTAAAGCATAATAAAGATATTTGCAGGATATGGGGGCCGAGAATAGGAGGGCAGAAAATGCACAGAAATAGGGAGTGAGGAGATAGATATAGGATTAGTCCATTTTGATTTTTATATTTGATGCTCCAACTCTGTAAAACCTTCATATTTGTTGTGTTAGGCATAGCCACACCTGAGGGAGAGTTCATTAAACATAATATTAGAACTTTAAATTAATAATTAGCAAAATTTGCTTTCTTCCCCTAGTTCCTTTAATTTCAAGTACTTGTAATCTTGCCTCTCATTCTTTTTTCTCTTTGACACATACATCCCTCTAAAATAGGCAACAAAAGCCAAGAGCCCCCAAACCCAGTCAACATAAACCAACCCTCCCTTTTGTGTTTAGATGGAATGTCTCCCATTATGTATGGGTCTGCTGTCTTTGTATCGGATTGTGAGGCCCAGTGGGCGGAGACTATGTCATTCTGGATTAACCCTCCCACAGGTTTAGTGAATCACCACAAGCAGGGGAGTGCTTATTAAACAGTACTTGAGTGACTGATAAGACAAGTAATTGTGCCAGAAGAAATGCTAATTTTAAAATGTCTGTAAATTCCTAAACTTCACACGCGGGAAGACCAGTGACCTGGGGGAGCTTTTGGGAATAGGTAATCTGATACAGAATCTTTCCCTTTTGTGTCACCTGTTACAATTTGGCCTCCCTTTGCAAGTGACTGAAAATCATTACCAGCTGACAGCTCTCCCAAGCTTGGTGTCTGAAACTAAAATGAAGAGTAGAATGCTGCTGACATCAAATAAGTAACAACCTCAATCGGTACATTTGCTTGGATTTGCTTAGATAATTCAGATCACTCTCTGGAGACCTGGAACTCCATTTTGATAAACATTCATTTAGTTAGGTTACAAGCTAAATTTGAGGATAGCAACTCTTTTATCTAAAATAAAAAAATAATAAACCTATTTGAGAAGTTAGGAGGCTGGCTATTGCCTAGAATAAGGATATAGTAGATCTTGAGTAAACTACTGTCTCCTAGATCATATGATACATCTTAAAATAGATTTGGGAAGCCACACTGAACCTTCTGTCTACATCCAAATAGTATCAGTGAAGATGTATTTTAGATGACAAACAAAAGCAAGTCAAAACTTGAAGTGCATATTTATGGAGTCCCACTAAAACACAGGACAAACACTTTTATCTAATTAGAGATGCCATGCTTTCATGGAAAAATGAGTGGATTTGGAATTAGAAGAGCTGGTTTTGCAAACTAGCTCTACCACATCTTAGGGATTTGGTCAGTTTGAGCCCAGTCTTCATCCAAACAGATGGAAACGGTAGTAGAGGTTTAAAAGTCAGAAGAATTCCAAATACTAGACACATAGCTTCTAAAAGAGTTAGAACTTAAATCTCCCTTCAAGTGTGGACTGTGCTTAATGACTTGCTTTCAATGGTTATGGTAAGAAGAAGGAAAAACTGTAATTGCTTAGAAACTGTAATTTGTCAGAAAACTGACAAATGCAACCTTAACCAACTGAACTAGGTCAACATTACCAGTGGTAAATACTGTAGTCCTCCCTTATCAGCAGTTTCACTTTCCCATTTCAGTTACCTGTGGTCATTCATGATTTGAAAATATTAAATGAAACATTTCAGAAATAACAATTTATAAGTTTCAGTGGTGTACCATTCTTAGAAGCATGATGAAATCTCATGCTGTTCTTGCTCCATCCCCCTGGGAGTGAATCATCCCATTGTCCACATATCTATGCTACAGACTCTACCTGCCTGTTAGTCATACAGTAGTCAGCTCAGTTATCAGATTGATTGCTGCTGCATGGCAATGCTTGTGTTCAAGTAACATTTATTTTAGTGTTATAATTGTTCTATTTTATTTGTAATTATGGTCGTTAATCTTTTACTCTGCTTAATTTATAAATTCAACCTTACCATATATAGGATAAAACATAGTATATATAGGGTATTGTATCATCCATAGTTTCAGGAATCCATTGGGGGTGTCCTCTGCAGATAAAGGGGACTACTGTAATGTCCATATTAGACAACTCCTGAGATTATGTAATAAATTAGGAACTTCACTCTTATGGGATTCTTACCCCCAAAACATAACTACAGTCAAATCATGACTAAATGTCAAACACAATCGAGGGCCATTCTATTAACCACCAGATCCATACTCTTCAAAAGGGCCAACTCATGGAAAACAAGGCAAGATGGAGAAACTGTCACAAATCAGGGGAGAGTCAGGAGATTTAATGACTAAATGCAATTTGGTGTCTTGAACTTGATCCTAGAACAAGAAAAGGGCGTTAGCAGGAAAAGTGTTGAAATCCAAACACAGCGGTTTAGTTAATAGTACCGTGCCAGTGCTAGTTTCTCAGTTTTGAAAAATGGACTGTAGTTGTGTAAGATGTTAACATTAGGGAGAGCTGGGTAAAGAGTCTATGGGCACTCACTGCGCTATTTTGGTGACTTTTTGTAAATCTAGATATACTTCAAAATAAAAGACAGTTGTGATAACGGAGATGATGTACATGGCAAGAGTCTGTAGACACAAGGGATTATTAAAGTGTGGATGGTTTATTGTTATCAGAACTAGAGGCCTGATGCACAGAATTCGAGCAAGGGGCTTGGCCCTTGCAGCCCCAGCTACCTCAGCCCTCGCAGCCCTGGCTTCATCCGGAAGATTGTCCAGATGGTCATTCTGCTGTTCTGTCTAATTAACATATTAGCTCTTCAGCACCTAAAGCTTAGCGATTCACAAAGGCCTTCTATAGTATGTGAATAGTGAAGTCCTAACCTGATAGATAGTGTATAGTTTCTTTCCCCCTGACTCTTTTAGTCTACCAAAGAAATTAGTTTTGAGTTAAAGATGACCAGTAACTCCAAAGTGATGAGGAGTTTGTGGAAGAATTCAATTATTATCCATGTATTCTATTTGAAGGCAGCTAAGATCATGATTTGTGTCTTAATAATCAAATAATTGATGGAGTACACAAATATGTAAATTTCATTTATTCAAATGAACAAAATTGAGCAGAAAATTATGAATTCAAAATTTAGATGATGGCTATAAAGATTAAAGTAATTTTCCATTTTCTTAAAAATTGACAATACTAGCTAAAGAAAGATCAATATCAATTAAGAAACCTAGGGAGAAGAATAATAAATTACTGATATTGGTTGGTTAACAGTATTTGTTTGTTATGTAATTTTGAAGTTAGAATTATATAATTAGAATTGAGAGGAATTTTAGAGATAATCTGCTGCAATCCTCTTATTTTGAGGTGAGAGTAAGAATATTGAATTTGAAAATATTGAAAAACTTTTTCAAGGTCCCTCCACTGGCTAGCAAGGGCACACTTAGAACATGTACTTTTCTGTCTCAATCATATGCCTCTGAGATAGGTATATGACTTAAGGGATTCATGAGATTCAGGGAATCTCTGAACCTCTGAAAGTATATGCAAAGACTTTCCTATGTGCACATTTGAATTTTTCTGAAGACTCATAGCAGCTTTCATCAGATCTTAAAAAGAGGCTTGACCCCCAAGAGGATGAGAACCACTGCTTTAGAATTCAAAAAAATTCTAAATATTCAATATTGCAATAGTTCTTAGGACATTGCTAGAATAATTTTAATGCTTCTACAGCTTCCATCAGGTTTTAAATAGAAAAATGGTAGCTGGGGCTAATTGGTTCCCAGAAATTACCACATTCTTTGAGAAAATCAGATGATCTGATTTTATCTAGTCATGGTATTTTCCCCTCTGGGGACAAAATAGGCTTCTGTCTACTAGATAAAACATAAATGATGTAGCAAGCATCTGCTATGTGCTGATCTGATCCCTAACTAATTTAAGCTAATATTAATACCAATATTTCATTTTACAAATGAAGAGATGAAGGGATGGGAGGGATTTAGTCACGTGTCTGAAAGTCACAAAGCTAATAAGTGCGAAAGTCATATTTTTTTGAAGACAGCTCTAGGGCCTGAACTTACAACACCACACTGTGCTTCTTTCTCTTTGGTATGTTATTAATTTATATGGTGCGTTGGATAGCAAGTTTATCACTGACCTTCGTAGAGCCTCTTCATTTGTAATAGTAGAGGCAACAGAACCTGGGACAGGGAAGTACAGGTTTGGTAGGTAGGATTATATAAATGTGGGCGTTTTGATTCTACTTTCTAGCTCACCTGAACAAGCACCTTAACTATTTGAAGTCTTAGCTGTTTTATCTATAAAACGAGGTTAATAAAAGTATTTATCTCATAGGACTGTTCTGATGATAAAATGAGATAATGTATGTAACACACTTAACATTATACATGCCAAACAGTCACTTCTCTACAATGCTAACAATCTATACTAATAATAGAAGAACATGTAAATTGTCCAGGATGCTGTCACAATAATAGTAATGGCCAAACAGCAGGTTGCGTGGGGTCACAAGGTCAGCAGGGAGGTTAGTGAGGGATGACCAAATGACTGAACAGCAGGCTGCTTGGGGTGACAGGCCAGCAAAAGTGGCAGTTGGGTGCAATCAAGCCAGCAGTGGGGAAGTCAGGGGTGACCAGACTGGAGGTGGGGGAAGCAGTTAGGGGCAACCAGGTCAGCAGAGGGGGGCAGTTAGGGGTGATCAGGCTGGCAAGCAGAGGCCATTAGGGGTGATTGGGATGGCAGCAGAGGGAAGTTAGAGGAGATCAGGGAGGCAGGCAGGTAAGCAGTTATGAGCAAGGGTCCTGGATTGTGAGAAGGTGTAGGCTGGGCTGAGGGGACCCCGTCATGCATGAATTTTGTGCACTGGGCCTCTAGTTATTATTGTCATTCACTTCATAATATATTTTTGATCAAAAAAGTAAAAAGAGCAAAATGATTGGCATAAATAGTTAAACGTCAGGTTAATTAATTCATTAAGATTTCAATTTATACTGAATTAAACTTCATAAATTTCTTAAATAGCAATATAAAAAGCTTTCATGACTATGCACGTCTCTGTGGATATTCTAAAGCTACTGAATTGTACATGTCAAATAGGTGACTTGTATGGTATATAAATTATATTTCAATAAACCTGATATATTAAAAAAATGACCATGGCTGTTACAAAAAGGTTAGAAAACCCACTAAATCCAACCAAGCACTTAGTGAGGGATAGGCATTTTATTTTTAGAATTAAATGGTATCAAAAGCCAGCAACTTCTCTTTGTTTGAACCTTAGTTTAATTTAGAAATTGCAGAACTTCCATGGCCAGTGTGGTTCAGTTGGTTGGAGTATCATCTCATATACCTGAAGGTCACAGGTTTGATTCCTGGTCAGGGAAAATACCTAGGTTGTGAGTTTGATCCTGGTTGGAGGGCAACCAAATGATCCATCTCTCTCACATTGATGTTTCTCTTTCTCTCTCCCCACTTCATCCTTCTAAAAAAAATCAATTAAAGAAAAATATAAAGAGTCACAGAGCTTGTTTTCAGTATACAAACATAGTTCATTGGCCTAAAATACAACCGCAAAGATGGAATGTAGTACATAATTAAGGAGTAGCTTAAATGAAGGGAGTTCAAATGGGTAGGAGGTATCAACATGTACATTTAGATTAATGATTTGGACAGCACATTTTAGATATAAAAATTGTAAGTTAGAGTTCTTCTGTTGCTTTGCATTCATATTCTAACATGGTACCTGTGAACTCATCCATAAATTGCATGGAAATTCTGATTATTAAACACTGCCCCTCAGGGCTTCCCTCCATTCACTTTTTCTTTTGCCTTCTGTGCTATAACACTTTGCAAAGGATCAAAGAAACATTCATGCAGCATATCAATGCATGTCAGTAGTATGCATTTGCAGACACACAGAATAATGGCATCTTGTTAAAAAAAAAAAGGTGTGTCCTCAGGAAAGTTGTTGAAGAGACAGAAAAATCAGTTCTATCAGTCTTTTTATGGATCCAATTGTATTTTGAACAGAGAAAATGCCCTACAACTTTAGAGTCATGATAGCTGTATTGATGCTGGGTGATTCTAACTTCAGAAATCAAAGAATAAAAAGGGGCCATTATGTGACATATACAAATTCTTCCTCATGCATTTAACTCTAATATACTTCTTTTAGATGACATGATGTGTCCAAGTTGAAAGGCTGAAAACTTAAGGGTACGGGCTGTCAGTCTGAGATCTGCCATTTGATCAAATGTAAAATTTTTTATCTGGACTAGCTGTCATAGTCTCCTCAATTGTAAATATGAGTAGGAAATGCATATTCTGAGGAAGAATCAAATTCCCTATTTCCATATAAGACTAACCTCTATTGTCCTAGATTTCCCCATTCTTTACAAAATAATGATACTCCACAGTGTTGCTAAGAAGACTGTCATCTATTAATTCTGCCTTATCAACAGGAGTATCAGATAAGAACATCAAAGTATTTAATCTTAAACTATCTCTCAGGTTCACCTAGAATTGAGCCACCAATTCTAGGTGAACCTGAGCTAAAAAAGAAATTTTCAATAGGAAAAGTTTTTGCAACTCATTTTTGCTTGAAGCCTTTATTAAGGCCCCATTTGTCCAGAGAAAAATTCAAGGTACTGTTTAAAGTTTTCTGTTTCTCAGAACTTACCTTTTCAGACAGAAGACTCCAGATAAAACAAAAATATTCTGAACAAGGAGCCAGTGCCAGAGGGAGCAGAGCCCTTGGCACAGAGTCGGGCGGGGAGAGAGTGATGGGAATTGCCCTGCGAGGGGAAATTGCTACCTCTTTTCCAATTAGTCAGGAGCTTAATGGAGGAAATAAGATTTCAGAAGTTGTTTGAATGATGGAAACAAGAGAACCTTACTGAGACCTGTGGAGCAGGCCAGCTGTGACATGCGACTTGGGAGAAGGCTTGCAGAGAGTGGTGGCATAATAAAATGTTTAAATGAAAAAAGAAATACAAATAATGCATCCAAGGATGGTGAGAGAATTACACAGGTGAAACAGCATGGCGCGTGGTCTTTGTCACCCATTTAAGACTTTTCTACCCAACATGCAATTCAGTGTACTTCACCTCATTTGGGCACACTTACCTAGCAGATTCTTCAAGTTGCTCCTAAATTTCTCTAATTATATTACTCTCAAAGCTATTTCCTCAGTAATTTGTCAAAATGATTGAGAACTAGTTAGTATGTTCAGGTTTGCCAAGAGAAGGGTTGGCGATTTGTTTGTTTGTTTATTTATTTATTTATTTATTTATTCAGTAACTCAATAACTTAATGTAAAACTAATGAACATTTATTGAGAAGCAGTTATTAAAGATCCAAGAACATACACAAAAGGTCCTGTCCCTTTAACTCTGGGATGTACTGATAAAGCTGGCCATGGGCTCTACCTGTGCAGGAGAGGAAGCAGACCCAGAGAAGAGACACACTCAGAGAAGGTGGCAGGCAGTGTTTCAGCAGATCCTTGAAGGACGAGTGTCAATTAAGTACAAAGGAAAGGCAATAAAGGAGAGATGAAAACAGAAAGGTAGAGACTTAAAACAATTCTAAGCAACACACAAAGTTGTCAAGATAAGAGATAGCAGGGGATCCCAAAACATTATGAAATGAAACTCTAGGAAAATGAAACTCAGCATTATATATAAGTTTGGTGAAGCTGAGGAGAGTGGTGGGATGTTGAGTGAAGATGAAAAGCACTGTCTTGGATGTTGCAATTTTTGATTACTAGAAAGCTAGAGGGCTAATCGCTATGTCTCAGATATTGTTAAAGTAATAGTTAATGGCTAATACGGTCTTATAGCATTTGAATTTAGCTTAAAAGAGAAGAGTGCTTGGAGCTAAATATGAAACTCATCACAATCACAGGAGACGAAAACAGAAATTTATATGCCTATTGATAGCTGCACATGACAGAGATGATATTTATTACCATAAGAAGCTAAATTTCTATGTATATCAGAGAGAAAAACAATAAAAACATCTGAGAAGCCAATGCCTAAGTGGAAAAACATGCTTGTCAGGAGAAGAGACCTTTATTTTTCACTCTTGAGATTAAACATAAGCGGCCACCTTTAGACCAGTGAGTGCCCACTAAAAATAATTTTAATTTCCACTATTGTGTCATTTTAATGAATCTATCATATTTCCTGAGGGCATAATTCATTACTTTGGGAGAATTACTCTTGGAGGTTTCCAATCATCAGAAATCTCTACAGCTCTTTTAAAATTGTTTTGCTTTTCTTTAAATGTGGAAACTCATTTAGAAATATTAGTAATTGATAATCCAAGAAATATTAAAGTAAAACAAATGCCCAGGTGGAAAAAATCAATTAGCCTTGACTGAATTTTAGGATGATACAAAACATTAATACATAGTGGGTATTAAACATTAGGAAACAGAAAAGAAATTAGAACTTGTTATGATGAACTCTACAATTCATCTGCAGAACTTCTGGAATACCTGAATGGGGCTAACCCTAGGGTCAAGGGCTATGTTGCCGACTGTCTTTCTAATCTTCCTCAGTATTCCTTGATAAAGGAGATACTAAGCACTATTGAAAACATTTTTAGGAAAATCCATGAAGAAGGTATTATATTTTAAAAAATGTTAAGAATTGGAGGATAACTGTTGAAGAGTGTTCCATGAGAGTAGAAGCATTATTTATTTCTATTATTTTATTTGTAAGAGGACATGAATGTGTGATGATATGTGATGACATATTCAGACAGATAGCACAGCATTTATAGAGATTTCTTGGTGTGCAAAAGCAACCTCCTCCTTAAAAATTTGTTATTAATAAGGTTACTACTCAAGTCCTAAGGCTCTCTTACAATTTTTTAAAATAAAAAATGTTATCACCTGAGTATCTTTGATTTCAGCTACATATTTTTTTAAAGATATATTTTATTGCTTTTTTACAGAAAGGAAGAGAGGGATAGAGAGTTAGACACGTTGATGAGAGAGAAACATTGATCAGCTGACTCCTGCACACTTCCTATTGAGGATGTGCCTACAACCAAGGTACATGCCCTTGACCGGAATCGAACCTGGGACCTTTCAGTCCGAAGGCCGACGCTCTATCCACTGAGCCAAACCGGTTCGGGCTGAGCTACATATCGATCTGTCAGATTCATTTATACTAACCTGTGAAAGACCAATAATAAAGATATGCCCATGGATATTTGCTCCTTACCAGGTGTTTTTGTTAACAAGATCAAATATCTAAATTGTAGGATGTGTTTGGTATTCCCCCTCCACTGTCAGGGGGGTAGCTTAGGCTGCTTCCCATGCTACTGATTCTGTAAAGCATTTTCATTATCTCTAAATCCCTTTACTTACCTGTCCTGATCAATCAATCAGAGAATAAAATTCATGTGGTAAACATGAGTTAGCAGTAAGAATTGCATATATAATTTTGCCTCCCTTTTGTAAACAATATAATAATGGAAATTATTATTTTTTTGGAAAAAGAAAAAAGTCATCGTGTCACCATTTAATCTTGATTCTTTCTGAGTTTTCATTCAGTCTCTGTTCATAGTCATAGACACATTTTTACGTAGTAGCAACCATCATATAGCTTGAGTTATGCTTGAGAATTCAGTGAGGTTATGCTTGCAAACACCAATAGTGTTAATAGATATAATATCTGGAGTGTGTTGAATGGTGGGCACTGTCTACAAAGTTTACTTGCATTTTTTAAAAATTTATTTTTCAATTATACTTTACATTCAATATTATTTTCTATTAGTTTCTGGTGTATAGCATAGTGGCTAAACAAACATATACTTTACAAAGTAGTCCCTTCAATATTTCAAGTACCCAGATGGCACCCTGCATAGTTATTACAATATTATTGACTGTATTCTTGCTGCTTTACTTTACATTCCTGTGACTATTTTGTAACTACCAATTTGTACTTCTTAATCCCTTCACCTTTTCACCCAGTCTCTGAACACCCTTCCATCTGGCAACCATCAATCTGATCTCTGTATCCATGGTCTGTTTCTATTCTTAAAATGTAGTCCTCACCATGGCAGAGTGAGGCAGATAGAATCATTATCCTCATTTTCCGCGGAGGGAGCTGAGGTGCGTGAGGTTAAGTAACTTACCCAAGGTTACTCAACCGGTAAGATGTGAAATCAGGGAGCTTGAGGTTAGATCCCTATAATGCTTGTGATGGTTATTAATAAGCTATACCTGATTTTCATGACAGTGTGGGCACTTGGCATAAGCATTTAATGTTTTAAAGTTATTAGGTCAAGAAGATATGTGTCTTAATTTGCAGTTGTTACTAATGAAGTTAACTGTTTTCCTTGTTTGTTTATAAATCCTGATTTTTTTTTAAAAAAACTGGAGTAAATTATAGGTTTGCAAACATTTTAAATAACAAATAAAATCTCTTGGTATGGTTTTACTGGTATCTGAAGTCACCATATGGGTCAGGACCGTTTATGCAACATTATTTCCTCTTTATGGTTTGATTCTGTGGATAGAAATAAAAAGATTCTACCTGGGAGAATTCCAGTCATATCAGCTGAAATGTTCGCAGTGGTTTTTAAATAGCTACACACTTTAGCATGGTGAGAGGTAGAGAGAGACAAAATATGTGACTTAATTACAACTGCCACAATGAATTCCAAGTGGCCTTTGCTTCTCCCACGTGAGCTGACCACAATTTTAAGCTTAGCACCGCCTGAAAGCGTGAGGAATGTATGTCCAGTGATTGGCAGGCCGCTTCATTGTTCCTCTGTATACATAAACACTAGGCTGTGATCAGCGCCGTCATGCTTGAGCTGTTATCTGAAATTCACTTTTGCTATAAGGATTGACTAATCTGGTTCCTACTGTCAGCAGTGTCCATTGACTGTAGTAGCTTTCTCTCACTTCAGTGCCACACAGCTCTGGTTAGGAGAGGAGAGCAAAAACTGTTAAAAGTAGCAGATGCGTTAGTCATCACATATCAAATTGCTCAAAACAACCAATGCCATTGAAGTCAAATGTCCTTTCCCCTCCCCCTTCGCACCCTCACCTCCCGCAAGCAAAAAAAATGAAGTTAAACAATATCTAGCTGTTGGAGACACAATACTGTTCTGGACTGTGCAGGTTAAATGGCGAGGCTGCAAATTAATGATTCAATGGGAAATAGTGTCTGAACAGAACTCTTACAACAGCTTCCCTCCTCTCCCCATGCTTCATCACTCTTCCACGGCGTGGCCTTTCTACCCTTCACCCCTGCCCTGTCATTATCTGCAGATGTTATCTGCCCAGCATATGTTGCAACCTAAAAGATTCGGAGACTTGTTCCCACCCTGCCCCACTCCCGCTCCCCTCCCCCAGCCTCCTCTGCGCAGGGCTCCGAGTCCTTCCAGAGGGAGCACTGAGACCAGGAGGACGAATTCAAATGCAAAAGGGAACAGAAAATAGGAACTTTTATGTTGACATGAGGTATGGACTGTAATTTATTGCAACCACTACTTGATGATAGTTGTTTCATCAGTTTAAAAAGTAGATATCTTATGGGTCTTATGATGGTATGCAGTAACTGTAAGATAAATTTTCTACCTCAACCATACTCCTGTTTCATAAAATGAGACCTTTTTGTGAAAGATGGGGTCTGCAGAATTATAATTTTTTAACCCCTTTAGTGGCTACCACAATCAAACTATTATTGCAATGAAAAGATTTTCTTAATCATTATTTTTTTGTGTGGAAGAAAGAAGTTTTGTAAGTGATAAAATTATGTAAATTGTACTATGTTTACCTAGTATATGACATTATGATAGAGTACATATAAACATGTTTACCACCTAATATGAATTAATGGCATAAAGTAAAGAGACTAGCCAATAACAGAATAAAAGACAGTAATTTATACCAAACCTAATTGAAGGTTGAGATACATAATTTGTACAAATGAAACTAGGCACTGAAAAAAGTAAAATAAAGTTGAATGGCTCTAAAAGTCAAAGGAGGAAATCCATTTGCTAGTCTGTGAGAAATATGGATGTTCCTTTGGGAAGAAAGTAGTTTAATGTAATATTTTAGTGAGAATACTAATTTTAAAACTACTTAATTTGCCTTACTGCTTTTATTTCCCATCTAACTAAATGTGATTATTTTGCATCTTCTTAAATATAGACAAAATAAACCAAGAAAAGGTGTAAAAATCATACATCAAGGTGTACCTTTAAAAATGAATGTAAAATAAATTTTACATTATGCCTAATGTAATCCTCTCTGTTTAAGATCCTTTCTGTCAATAGGAAAACCATCTTTAAACTCTCCGGAAGGAAGATGGCTCTATCATTACGTGTCAGTGATGATGGGTTTTGCAAGCCATTCACCACCTCTCACCTTCTTTCCTTTTTCACAGCATCTGTTCACGAGACAGTTGGGGGCTGAGGCAGCTTCAGACTCCAGAAGCAATCCACTAGGGTCATTATAGGGGCTGTAATTTGTTCAAAGAAACCCTATATTAAATTAATCTAAAATATCATTTTTAGGCTTTTTATTTCATCCAGACAGCAGCAACAGTTTTGCCAAAGGCCCATAAAGTACAGAGACTTGTTAAATAATATTCCCTTTGATAAAACAAAACTGTTCTGAGAAATCTTTGGAAATATTTCTACCATATGTCTTTTAGATAAGATCACAAGTGTTAAGTAATGTGGTAACTTTTAGCGGGTTAATAATCACAGCTTAAATTTCATAAGATCTCTGGGTAACCTTCATGACCCAGAATCAAAGTCTTTGGTATTTACTTTCACATACTTCTAAACAACAAGTCCCATTAGCAATCTTTTCAGATATCCCCAAGTAGTTTAATATTTATACGTGGTGATCAATTTTATAAAAACATACATTAACCATTAAATTGATATTTCCCTTTGAGAAGCATTTTCATAAACATTTACATTTTCTCAAATAAAAGACCTTGGTTCTTTTATCACAATATTTTGGGTTATTTATTGTGAAGCAATGAAAAATGAATGCTGAGATTTGGCCATAAATAACTTATTGGGGTTATTGTGCTTGGTGGAAATAGGGTTCTATATGATATTTTGTAAGAATTTATTTTTTATATTTACAGCTGATCCAGTTTATTATTTCTGAATCTAGTTTCTTCTTTATTTTTTTTAGATCTATTACTAGGTGTGTAATCTTAAGCATTTAGCTTAATCTCTTGGGGCCTTGTTTTTTTAGGTATAGAATGCTGTAGGAATTGACTACTTGGTTGCTAAGATCTTTTCTAGCCTTCAACGCCTTTGCCAGTATATTCTCCATATTGTAGCAGTTCATCTGTTCTTAGGCACAACCAAGGGATACTTCAAAAGGAACTAGTACACGTGTCGACACCTATAGATAGAAAATATATTACAAAAATGAAAGAGGAGGACCCAACATCCAGGTAAAAAAATATCATAAAAAAAGGAATTCACTTTAACTCCTACAAATTCCACACTCAACCCACAACCATATATCCAAATGATCCTCTTTTTTTCTTTCAAAATTATGGCAGGTTTTTATCTATATGTAGCTACAAAATTAGCT
This sequence comes from Vespertilio murinus, assembly GCA_963924515.1. Taxonomy (NCBI): domain Eukaryota; kingdom Metazoa; phylum Chordata; class Mammalia; order Chiroptera; family Vespertilionidae; genus Vespertilio; species Vespertilio murinus. The sequence continues at coordinate 81,758,054 of OZ004706.1, forward strand.
TTATTTTCCTTATGCATATTTTAAAAACTTGACTGATTTATCTAAATTTCGAGGTTTCACAATACACAAAAATTTTATGACTTCAATATTATTAAAGTCTTCTCTTGGCTGCATGGTTCCACTTTTGATGTTGAAAAGTTTTCAGGTTAGGTATTCAAGGACAAGTAGGTATAAGCCACCTGGAGGAAAGTTGGAATCATTTTCCAATTGAATATGTGGTTGTGGTTTTATGGATTCAATTTTTAATGAAAATAAAATAAAACGACCATAGTATTGCTAGCATTAAGATATAGTAGATAAATCGAAGCTCGCTTCAACTCTTCTTCCCATTACAGCTAAAGGGAAATTTTCCCTCAAAGAAAAATGAACAACTAGAAGAAAGTTAAACTGACACTTCATATGTGGAGGAAACAATTTCTATGCATGTTTATAAAAAATGTGTTAAATCAACTAACACTGATATAACTTCAAGCAATTAGGAGAACGCTAATAATGATATGAGTCTTCAGCTGTAAATAATTATGCTGCCCCAAGGCTATGCTTTAATTCTTGGCTTGCTGTATCTATAAACAATAATCAAACTGCAAAGCAAGTTGTGTTGTTTTGTTCACAGTTTGTGAAATGATTCTTATACCCTACAGTGATGCTGATGGCTATTTTGACCTTCAAGAACTCCGGCCTGTGAGGCTAAGAGCTAATGTGTACTTTCATCGATCTGAGTTGGAGACACACAGCGGGTTATAGTGCCTGTTCTCCATGAGCACAAAAGCTGCAATCGTCAATCAGTGTGTGTTGTGAAAAGGGGGCTTGCTGCTGTGACTCAATAAATGGGGACATTAGGAGGAAATGTTATAATTGCTGCTACCCACATCTTGTTAATGAGTAATGTACAGTTAGACACCATGCGATTGCAGCTAAACTGTTTATACAATTTATTCTTATGTTGCAACTAACATTTAACATAATGGAGTATCATAATTGCAACCATTAAAGTCAAGATTAAGATTTGTTTAATTAGAATTAAGAAAATGCAAAATAGAAAACTACTTTCAAATGTGGGGTGTGCAGGATGGATTCAGTAGTACGCAGGGGGAAAAACTCAGGGCACTGGTAGCAGACATTGTATACATAAAACTGTTCGTTGGAGGTCTCTTCTTTGGATTTTTTAAAATATGCTGTAGTCAAAAGTATAGAGAAAACAAAATATAAAGGGCATTAACTCTGCCACGTATAAATATAGTGTTATTATTCAGATCATTAGAGTTGTAGCTTTTAAATTTCAGAATTTACATTACCCCCAGGCTAAACAAATAATATCTTAAAACACACAACTCATATTACCATCAGTGCAAGTTATCAAATGAATGAGGGAGGAAATAAACCCCTGACTTTGTATAGGAAATGTCATAACTTTGTAAAGCCAAATGGACATTAAACCTCTATTTTAATTATCTACATGTCCAAACACAGGCACTTATATAATGTGATATTATTACATAAGCGAAGGGACAAAACATGGTTAATGGAATGCTTTGAGGAACTATGGCTTGTCCAAATTCATTAAGTGAAACTGTTTCATTTAGGTCATGCCATGTTTTCCTTCTCCTTCTATGTTGTTAAATGCTTAAAAGTTCTAAGTAAGGTGCTTCCAGCAAAAGTTATTTTGGGTTTTCTCTTTCAAAGAACTGCTTTTTCATTCTTTAGCACTATTTCTAAGCAACCCAAAAACTCTAGTTTCCCCCTGTAGATTTACAGTTTCCCGTCACCTTTCTTTACTTTGGACCAGAATTTCTCTTTTTGTCCCTGGAGAATCCATCAGTGTCAGACTGGTAGAGAGAGTGCTGGGTTTGGAGGAGGAACACCCAGCTGCCGTAAACCGATGTCTATCACGTTGTGTGACTGAAGCTGGCCATCTGAAATCTTGTGCCTTCATTTACTCATTAGCCAAATGAGGTTAAGAATATCCCACCTGCCGAAACTGGTTTGGCTCAGTGGATAGAGCATCAGCCTGCAGACTGAAAGGTCCCGGGTTCGATTCCTGTTAAGGGCATGTACCTTGGTTGTGGGCACATCCCCAGTAGGAAGTGTGCAGGAGGCAGCCGGTGGATATTTCTCTCTCATTGATGATTCTAACTCTCTATCCCTCTCCCTTCCTCTCTGTAAAAATTCAATAAAATATATTTTAAAAAAAAGAATATCTCACCTGTCATCCTCACAAAAGTTTTGAGAGAATCCAATGACCTAATATAACTACAGCTGCACTGAAACTTTAATATGCCAAACAATGCAACTTGTGTTTTAATTCAATGAGATTGACCCATAGTGATTTTATTGACTTCAGACTGTATCTTGAAATAAAGGTAATAGAACAGGTAATATTTCACTATTCCCAAAATAAAGTCTTTTATTTTATTTTCTTCCTTCTTATATGCATTATATGAGGATAAATCAAATTATCATACCACGAAATAATAGCAAATCTTTGTTTATGAACTTTAAACTAAATTTAAACAAAGACTGCTAATTATCTCTAAGACAAAGGTCATGGGTTCTTTATCACTTATTCTTAAACAAAGTGGTTAAATGATATAAATGTAAAAAGCAAGTGATGATTTTAATTTGGAGCAATATGTAGTCTAAGATAATGGTGTTTGAGAACTCTATCTGATTGGCTTGCAGCTGCAGTGTGGCATGCAATGTTGATATCAGATTTCTTGGCTTACTATGGAATTTATTTTTATAGTCTTTTCACTTCCCGTCCATTATAAATTTAAAATGACAGGTTGCTTTTCGTATATACTTAAAACATTGTATAGAAGTTGAACACACCAACTTCTAGAAACCATTAAGAACTTCAGCTTACAAATGTAATTAAAATTCATTTATTTAATTATTCAATAGTTATTTATTGAGAGTCCTAATGTGTATCAGTCACTATGTTAGATAATGGATACAAAGAACACACAGAGAGGAAGCTGGGGTTCTGGGGGAGGGGAGAGGTGATGGTTTACACTTTGGAAGTATTACGTTGGAACTTCCTGTGAGATTTCCAAAAGGATTGGATCACTTGGTGACATTATGAATTATCATTATCTGATAATGTGTTAAGTTCCAGTGCTTTTCATATGGTTTTAAAGTGTGTATTTTCTATTTGATTGTGAAAAGATTGATAATACTCTTCGTGTTTAAAGCAAGAACTTGCCCTTCTCTCCATTCTTCCTTCCTTTCTTCCCACCTTGAATCACCGAGGTCCTTGATGTCTAATATGATGGAATATTACTAGGGGGGACTATGAACTAAATTTCTAATTTTACTTAATTTAAATTTATTTTAATTTAATTAAAAAAAAAAACCCAAAGCAGTAAGCAATATTTTCTGCTAAACACAACTTGATTGTTTAGTAGGACTACATTCCTCTTCAATGTTGAAATGTATGAGGTGTCACAGTTACATTGTAATGAGCATCTTAGGCACATGTATTGTTCTTGGTAGAACACAGAAACACATTACTGATCCAGTCAGTGTCAATAGATTGATTCAGTTTGATTTTTTTGCTATTCACCTTACACTGTAATGTGTTTATTTGAATGTTTTATGAAGACAGCACAAATTACAGTGATAATGACATAAGTCACAATGTAATCACATTTATATACTTATTTTAATTATCTTATAATAAATTATATTACAGCTGAAAATTAAGTATGGGCACATTTTAAACAAAGCAAAGGCATGCCACTGATGCAGAATTACATGGAGATGCAGGAGTGGGATAGTGAATGACAAAAGAGATAGGAGGAAGGTATCACAAAATTTCACAAAAAATAGCAATTACAATTTGCTGCAGCAAAGCAAATCAGAGAAGCCATTCTATTTGCTGTGTAAATGTATTTGTAAGATGATAAAGTTGGCAATATAAAGAGACATTTCCTAAATATACATAGTGAAATTGATATGAAGTTTACTCACAACAATCAAAAAGAATCAATGAAATTATGTCCCTGAAAGCAAAATTAAATGTCAAATAAACTATTTTAATGCAATTTCTAACAGTATCTGAGTTTGTAAAATTGGCAGGTTATGAAATAGTTTGGATTTTTGAGCATGCACACACACACACACACACACACACACACACACCTCTTCATTGTTAGCTGGAGAGACAATAAAATAAATTATTTCAGTCATGGAAATTTTGTTAGAAAATTATGAGCATAAGACTAAACAATATTTTATACAAAGTAAATTATTGTTAGTTAATCTACCAAATAATCTTTATAATACAAGACTTTACTACCAATGTCAAGGATCAATTACTTAAAAATTTAAACATTTTTAATAATACTTGAAAATAATGAGTTGTGAGAAATAAGAGTCACTGCACTTTCAATATGTTGGCTATTTTTTGCCTCAAAGGACTTCTAAATTTATGAAGAAACTAGGGGCCCAGTGCATGAATTTGTGTACCTTAAAAGGCTGTGGTGGGCGTAGGGGCAGGTCTTGGCCCATTCTCTGTGCTCCTGTCTGGCCCCTCTCACCATGGCCCCATCTCTTCCTGTGGCCCTGCTTTAGCTGCTACCACTTCCACATGCTGACGGAGTCAGGCCTACTCACATGTGATGATGGCATGGAGCAATTGGGGCCACTGCCAGCAGTGGGGGGAAGCAGGGCCAGTGCTGTCAGTGGGTGAGAGCAGCAGCTGCTGCCCTGATTGCCTCTCAGGAGCAGGGGGAGGTGGAGAAGCTCTCAGGGATGATAGGGGCTGGCAGCCACCGCTCACACCAACAGATGGTGCCAAGTGATCTGGGCCAGCACCAGGCACCAGCAGCGGATGCAAGTGGTGGTGGCTCTAGCACCAACAGCAGGTGTGAGTTTCTGGTGGGACCACAGCATGTAGGAGCAAAGAATTTTCAGTAACCACCAGAGGCTTACCCTGATGTCATTGACCAGCACCCTGCCTTGGTCTGGCACCCCTGCTCACCTGCTCCACCATCCTGCTGCAGCTGATGCCTGCCATGTTCCGCGCATGCCCCCTGGTGGTCAGCACATGTCATAGTGACCAGTTGTTCAGCTGTCCCACCATTCAGTCTATTTGCATATTAGGGTTTTATATACAGAGATTAATTATGGTTTCAAAACATTAAATTGATAGTGCATATAGTTTTGCATTCTACACCTGTCAAATAATTTTATTTAGATATAAAAATGTAGTTTTCATTATGGTAGTGTTTTATCAATATTAGATCAATAATCAAATTTTGCTTGAATTTTAAAACAAGATACTGATGTTTCACTTATATCTTTGTTCCACAAATGTGATTTGTTAAAGGTTTTTGAAACAGATTCCATGCAAAATGCCATGAATATATGAATATAGTACTTAAAATCACTTCATATATATATATATATATATATATATATATATATATATTATAGTATGTGAACATACCATGAATTATCACCAATTTATGAAAATAATAAATAGACTATCAATTTAATTATTTTGTTTTAGTTATTGCACACTAGTGGAGTTGTAGCAGAGTTTTACAAAGATTTATGACACTGTTACTTCAACATAAAAAAATGCTCAATGTATTCAATATTCAACAATTAAGGGCAAAATGGGAATGTGATTTACATTTTCTCACCAAAAATACCCAGACTATAAATGAACCAAATTTGAAGCTCTGAAATAAGGAAAGCTTATTTGTGATTTCAATAGGCAGGTACAAGAATTCAATAATAATGAATTCTTGATAAATAATAATGATTTTATACACTTTTTTCTAATAAGAATCAATATACAGAATCTTTTAATGTAATCAACTGCATTATGTATGTTGGCTTAAAAAATTACAAAAACGTTGAAGAATGCCTTGTTGATATTGACTAATTTAAAGCTCCTTTTCAGTTTATATAACACCTTTTTAAAATTTAATGTTAATAATACTGAATTGACACTTAATACATTTACTTAATTTGGATGGATAAAATTTATATGCTCTTGATTTAAGTCAACTGAAAACTTCTAAAAGAGATGAACCAGATGAGTTTTGTTGATTTGAATACAAATGTTATAGGAAAATGATTTTTTGGTAGTTGACTCAGTTATTGAAAGATTTTAAGTATGTTTAGGACACTGTGTCCATGTATATCTAATTTTCAACTGTAAATTTTATGAAATCTAAATATAGTTCAAGTATCTATTTACATATATAAAAGCCTAAGTGACCATTATTACTGAATGACCTAAATGACTGGTCGACCAGTCACACAAGACTCGGTGACCACCAGGTGGCAGACTCTCAATGCAGGAGCTTCCCCCTGGTGTCAGTGTGCTTCCACAGACAACCTTCCACTCCAGCCAACCTCCTGTGGTGCCTCTCCCCATGGACTGGCCAAACCCCCATGGTCCCTTCCCCCTGCTGGTCCCTCCCCCCAGCTAAGGCTCCAGGCACTGGAGAATGTGTCTCTGGGAAACCTATAGGAGGAGAGTGACCCTTATGCTGACCAAGACAGCATAGCAGCTTGAAAGGGGGAAGAAGGGGCAAGGCAGCAGCCTAACTGCAAAGTCATAAGGTAAGCATCACCACTGTCTTACCTCTGCCACTGCACCGCATGTGCCACTCACCCTTATGCTCCTGTCAGCCACTTTTAGCTCAGCCCACACCTTTCCAGGCTCCCAACTGCTCATTGGCTAGAACTCCTATAGTGATGTGACACCACTGGCCAAAGTCAGCTACTTACCATGCTTGGGAGTGGTGCCCTGAGAAAATGTGCCGCTGAGGTAGGAGAGATGATCTGTCTGTCAGTGACTCTGCCACGGGGAGAGTGAGGAGGCCCTAGTGCAGGCAGTGAAGTAGAGCTGTATTTCCATCTCAGAGCGTAGCTAGTGTTCAGGTCATTTTTGGGTGCTCTTTCTGTGGTCTCTGTTTGCCACTACCTCAACACATCTACACAACTAGATCGGGTCCTGCTGGCCAATATCCCATGGATCTCCCCACAGCCCTGATTGCCTCTGCCCCTTCCCCCCTCACCCCATGCATGAATTCATGCAGTGGGCCTCTAGTTTTCTATAAAACCTATTGAAGATGTGATGCAAGTGTAAAGCATATACCTAATCGTGAAGATTTTGTACAAAATAAGAAAGTTAATAATTTGACCAATTTCTTTATACTTACAAAAAATGTAGCTAATAGAACATTTTAAATTACATTGTGGTTATTTTATTTCCACCAGACACCGCTGGTCTAAGTAAATCCTACATTCTTCATTTGTCTTCACTTATATTGATGTGTAGGAAGACTTCCCAGGGGTCTTCATGAGTTATTTGGACTGAAAAAATTACCTAATCCATTCTTAATGAGCTTAACTCATATATTGCAATAGCTAAGTAAATTACTCCTACCCACAAAATGTGTTTTTGCACTTCTTTTAGATAGGAAAGTAAATCTGTAATTTTTCTAATATTGTGGTTATATTTGAACACCAAAATGAAGCTGATGGTTAAGCAACTCATTGGTGAGTTAGCTCTTTGATGTGTATTTTTAGACCTGGTTCAATACTTGACTATAATATTTAAGCTCTATCCCCTCTACTTAGTTCGATGTATGAATTGTATCAGATAACCATAATTTCTTTTTCCTCATGGTAAGTAAAAACGCCATTTTGTATTTACCTTACCATCTGTAATTTCTAGATTTACCATATATTCTCAGGCACTCATCCTATTTCCACATGTCCTTTGCATGGTATTAGCTGAGAATGAATGACAAGCTCCGACAGAAAGTTTGTAGATGGTTTGTAGAGTATCTCACTGGAATTTTGGAAGATCTCAGAGAATAAATCTGTGACTGGTTTTCCTCTGAATTCAGTCTCTGATTTTCTCAGTAGTGGAGTTACAAGTCCTATTTGATTATACAACCATTGATACCTTTGTTAGGGTCAGGATGAACCACAAAGCATAACCTAGATGGCATTTCTTGAATGCCTTTCTTCTTAATGTTTTATGTTCTCTGTCAACTGACTAGTGAAACTACAGAAGACTTAGAATTTCTTGATAATCACATTTTTTTTTAAATGAAGGGGATTAACAGATTGGCTATATATCTTGATAAGGAGCAAATATTTGGAATGATAGTGAAATCAGAGTATCAGACTGGCAAAGGAAAGAAATGAAACAGCACAGGGCAACAAGAACATCTATTTTACAATGAATTGTGTCTTTTACTGAAGAATCTGCCTTATATTAGAGTTCACACTGCTGTTGCCTGAGATTGAAGAACACAGCCATTGGGGAAGAAAGCAATTTTAATAAACAACCTGAGACTATTATACAATTGTACATAAATTTTCTGCTGTCAATAAGCAAGGTAAGTATGACTATATTTCTTTATTGTTTTTTTGGTATTCATGCCTCAAGATGTATGTTGCATTCTATGACTTTGTTTTTTTCCTTGTGATTCTTGTGTCTGATTTAAGCCTGATGTAATCTTCATAAAAACATGTGGGGAGAGGGCATTACTTCTCTAAGAACTTTTGAGAATGTCTTGAATAATATCTATTTTGAAAACTCACTAATATTTTGGCCACTGTGCTACTACTGTCATATGCATGATGCTTGTGGTTGAAGATCTCATTTTCTTCATAAATGATTGCAGCCTCATTTATCCTTCTCTTCTTTCTTTCTTTCACACTTTCCCTTCCTCCCTCCTCTTCTTTTTCTCCTTCTTTCATTCCTTCCTTCCATCCAACATTTCTTCAACAGTCACCATATAACAAATCTGGTGATAGCTACCTTGTCTCACCCTTAAGGGAGTCAGTGAAGTGGAGGAGACACATGAAAACCCACAAATATAGTAATAGTGTATGTGCTATGATTATTGTGTTCACATAATGATGGTAGAGGCACATGAGAAGAAATATTCATTCTGCCTGGAGAAGTCAGTTAAGTTATCAACAGAAATCAGATAATACAACATATCTGATATTTGAGCTCTATTCCAAATGTCTAGGAATTTGCTAAGCACACAAGGTAGTTGAGTGCAGTCTAGCTAGAAGGAACAATGTGGGAAGGGGTTATAAAACTCACAATTGCAAAAGCCTTGGATGTATACAAGTGAATGATGGGAAAAGGAGGTTTGAAAGTCAGGGTGGGTCATTGAAGAGTCTTATTAACCATGTTTAGGAGTAAGATCTTGGATATGTAGTACTAAGCAGCATTGTAATATTTTAAGCAAATAAGTGTTTTGATTATATTTTAGAAAAAGTAGTCCTGGAGAAGTGTGGTAATTTAGGGAAGGGCAGATAGAAGCAATGAGCAGACTGTAAAAAAGGGCCATATGTCTGGGCCAGGTAGCACAATTAGTCAAAGCAGTGGTGTGCAGATTAAAATGGTTAATCTTTCCTCCAAAAAAAAAAAAAAAAAAAAAAAGGAAAACCCTGATTTATACCATTTATACCATTGATTTTGTAGTGTAAATATTTTCATCATAGTCTATTTAAAGCTACAAACATGATGTCACTGGACACATAGTAGCTGCCATTATGTAATATTTCTACCAGTCACAATGGAGCTAAATGATCTCAAGAACATAGAGAAGCAGGTGTGATATGAGTCAAAATGGAGAGGATTCTAGACAGAATAGTATGGTTGGGAAACTAGAGGAAAACAGAAAGACATGCTGCATGATTGTGAATTAGAGTTCAGAGAAGGAAGATGAAATGGAAAGATAAGAGTAACCATTGTATCATCCATGGAGGTAAGAAATTTGGATTTTATTCTGGGGATTAGAGGAATCCACACAATTTTTTAGGTGCAGGAGTAACAACCTATATTAGGGAGTGTACAGAGGGTTTGCCACATAGGCAGGGCCTTGGGACATGACTGGAAGGGGTGAAAAGTTTAGGAGGTTACTCAGTAATCTAGGCAGAACATGAAGGGGGGATAATGCAAGGTGTGACTGATGAGAGAGAGAAGTAAAAGGATTTGAGAGATATTTAAAATTCAGAAGTGACAGTAGTTGGTGATGAATTTAAAGGTGAGTGAGAAGAATTTTGAGTTGTTTATGCATGAGATATTTAAGCAGACACTTTCTAGAGTAAGATGGAAACATTCCACAGACAAATCATTTCTGGAAATATGGGTTTGAATGTCATGAACATATAGAAAGGCTTTGAATCTGAGTTATGAATTAAGTCACTCTTAGGGAGTATATAGTGGGAAAAAGCAGACCACGGTGGGAACTTTTAGAAGCTTAGGAAACACTAGCATTTAAGGGGTGATCTATCAGATTGGCTTTTTGCCAGATAATATTATGTTAATATAAATATATTAAACCTGTGTCATGACACTGATATCTCTTTCTCACCCATATCTATGTGAATGTCCTTGCTTTCAATTATTACATAGACATAACCAATTAAAAACCCCTTAAATTAACACCTACTTTGTGGAGGCCTCTATGCTGGAGAGAAGAGCATAAAAGTAAAGTTTTGATAGCCTTTAATTCTGTATGCAGACTCTACACTGAGTGGCCAGATTATTATGATCTCTGAACGCATAATATATTAGAGGCCTGGTGCATGAATTGTTGCATGGGTGGGGTCCGGTCAGTTTGGCAAGGTGGGGAGGACATGGGTGATTGGTCGGCCTGCCTGCTGGTTGAACTCCTGGTTGAGGGGACAATTTTCATATTAGCCTTTTATTATCGAGTATATATACTGAGTGACCAGATTATTATGTGTTCAGAGATCATAATAATCTGGCCATTCAGTGGATAGTCACACCATTAGTAAACACCCCAGTGTGATCAATGTAACCAATTAATATCTTTAAAATTCTGCTTCATGTAGTGCTAAACAAAGGAACATTTTTGGTCAACTATCAATGGGGCTCATCTTTCTTCTTTTTCTTTTCTTTAAAAAAAATATATTTTATTGATATTTCACAGATGGGAAGGGGGAGAGCTAGAAACGTCGATGAGAGAGAAACATCTACCAGCCACCTCTTGCACACCCCCTACCGGAGATGTGCCCACAACCAATGAACATGCCCTTGACCGGAATCGAACCCAGGACCTTTCAGTCCGCAGACCAATGCTCTACCACTGAGCCAAACCAGTTTCGGCTTTCTTCTTTTTCTTAATCTTCATCTTTTCTTTTTAAATCACTTTGATACTCTCATAATGTATACATTATGGAAAGGGAGAAAGTTTTCTGGTCAAAAATCATGTAAGCATTGAAATTGCTCCCTAGTAGACTCAAAGGTAACGTGTAAGTTAAGAAGAAAAAGTGGACACTATATAATATCCACAGTGATAAAGTTAGCCAAGAAATGCACTGAATTGAAGTCTAGGCTCTAGATTTTAAATTCTAATTGTTCAGAGATTCTTTTATTAGCAAGGCTATGGAAAACATAGAAATTGTTTTCAACAGTGGCTCATTAAAATCCTTATTTCTAGGAAATGATGTCCTACATTTGTTAAAGAGCTAAAGGAATTTCATGGTGAAGTAGAAATAGTCTTTTTCTCATCTTAGAAATGAGAAAACCATAAGTTAGGGAGAGTCCTGACAACAATTTGATCTGTCCTTGCTACAGTTTGCCAGGTGACCTTACTGGGGCAGTCATGAATGGGCAAACATAGAACAAGCCATTCAGCATATATCTATTATGTTCCTCAACTAGGTTTGAAATAAACTTTGTAACTCTTGTAAATAATGCTTACACCAAAAGAAGTCATGCCTAGTAATCAGATTCCATCCTAGAAATCCTAAGTGTCCTCACATATCTCATATGTCCTCACAACAGGCTTGAGCGTTAATCAAGTCCCATTTTACAGATGAGTAAATTAAGGCTCAGAATGGTTGTCACACGTAAAAGAGTGACAGAGATAATGAATGGGACTAACGCTTACTCTTTTCACTTTGAAGTTCAGAAAGACAAATCAAGTGGGAAAGGGAGTAATTTAATGTTTAGACTTACAGACTTACAGGTACAGACAGTGGAACTATAATTGGATTAATAAATTTTGGCTGAATTCATTTTTTAAAATTATAAAGGGTTCTGTACATCTGAATTCTCCATTCCCATGAAAACTGCCCATGGCTAAGAAAGGTGACAATGAAGAGTAAAAGTGAAAAATCAAAACAAAACTGTCTGAAATATTCCACCGAGAGTACACACACAATGTCCATAGAAGGGCAATTTTAAAATTCCATACAGCAGATGACAACTGACTTATGCAATTATTTAACACTAATTAAGCATTTTCTTTTTTAATAGTCCCCTTCTGAGGCAAAAACCTGTGACTGACGGATTTGAAGCAAGCCCACTCCAATCAATATCAATCTGCTGCCAAATGTTATTAAATATCTCTTTGATACCTATTTACAACTAAGAAAATAATTTCACTGCCAAGGGATTGTAAATGTGTGAAAAGAACCTCTGACAGCTTACCTCACTCACTGTCTGCAGTCCCGCGTCTGGTGCTAAAGCCAGGAGACTAAGATGAAGGACATAATTAAGGAAACATATGAAGGCTAGCACTGGGCTTGAGATTAATTAGCTGTGCGTCAATAATCTCATCAATATCCGATTAACAAATGACACATTGCCCAATGAAACATATTGATTCATGCACACTCTTCACTGTTAATAAATTGAAGCTGCTTTGCTAAGTGAGAAACCTGACAAAATAATAGGCTGCTAATCCTGCCCTGCTATTGTGATAAGAAACATAAAATTAGCCTGAAGTATACAGTACTTAATTTAGGAGGACTGTCATTCGCTTATGAAGCTTGTTAATGAATGACAAGAAGAGGGGGAATAATTTTATGGATAAGTTACTCAAAAGGACTAGGAGAATTTCCTGAGGGCAGGCATTTGAAAAGTAGAATATGCATATAGATAGCCCTAAGCCTGAATACTTTTAGTAGTTCTGTGTGAAAGAAGTTTGTTTGTTGTAAGTATATCATTCTAACTACAAGAAAGTTCTCTTAAATTTTAGAAGTAACTCCTTACTATTTACCCAGGCGAGATTATATTCATCATATCAATGAAGGCACTTTTTGTTCTCTGCTTTGTTTTAAGAATCTGTAATGGAGTAAAGAGCAATTAATTTTAAACAAATCCATTTACAGGTAAGTGTATGTGAAGTGGGATGTGTGTGTGTGTGTGTGTGTGTGTATGTGTGTGTATGTGCGCACACTCATTTCTGTGTAAACCATTAGCAGTAATTACTTGGTCCGCCACATGGTATCATCGATGGTCCCTTATCTATAATGCATGCCAATATCGTTCTTCTTTCTTACCTGTATACACTTGCTTCATTCTGGGCCCATTTTCTGAGGTAAGCAATTTCCAAATTAGGCAGGACCATCAAACTGCTGTGAAGGCTAGAGCAATGATAATTTATTTTTCTCTTGAGCCCATGACGAAGATGTGGTAATAGGGCTGGACAGTGGTGAAAGTGAGGACTCCGTGTGTGTTGAGGACCTACTGAGATTGTGGTCAAGAAATGTGAACACCTGGTAGGTGGGTAAGAAGAGGAGGCTCTGCTAGCGAGGGACTGTCTCGGCCACTCCACAGCGATGGGAACCACTGCTCTGCTCCCGGGCTCTTGTGCTCTGTCCCCAGGAGCTTCTGTGTTTAAGGATCCCTCTGAGGAGGAACTGGCTAAGCTTAGGGAAACATTTGCTTGCAGAAAATCTTTCCTTATAACATACAGTTCTTAGAAAATGCAACAAAGAAAGCAACTAGGAGCACATTAACTCCTACAGGTCATTAGTGCATTACCACAGACCTCAGCTTAAATTAAGAAGCTTATTATCTGCCTCTTCATGTAACTGGATCCCACTCTCCCACTCCCATACTCTGCACTTCTAGGGGAAAGAGACAAATAAGAAAATAAGTGGCTATCAGAGAATCATTAGGATATAACCCCAGCATTTCCCTCTGAGCTCAGTCTCCTGTCACATCTGCCCTGAGTTCTTGGATGTTCATAAACCAAATCCCTAACTGGAAAACGGAGATATTTCACCATCAGGAGACTTTAAAAAAAAACAAAAACCAAAACAGGAACACAGTATACGGAGCGTGAGCTAGTACTCTTTAGTTTGCCAGGATGTCATTGTGTAAGCTTCAGCAATTACTTACCTGTTCATTGCCTCAGCTTCTTTATCTATAAACAAGAGATTGGACTAGATGTTCTTTGAGGTTTCTTAGAGCACTAAGATTAATGGAGCATATCAAGATATAGTATGTGTATATCTGTATATTTAATAAGATAGAAATGATTTTCAGTGCAGTTATTGAAAAAAATTAAATTGCATTTCCATATCAAACTAACCAGAATTCCCTATTCCCCTGTAATCCTGGTGTTTAGGCATTATTATTTAGTCTCTTGAATATATTCTCTCTTACCATGGTGTCCAGAATGAGCATATGCAGCTCCTTAGGGTGTCTCTATCATCATAAGTAATTTTGAGAGAAGCTGGGTCATTAAGTTGCATTAACTCTAATTAGTGATCAGAAGGGAATATAAATCAATAATTTTCATTAGACATCATGAGATATTTTGAAGCCTATTTCCTCAAAGTCCAAGCTTTTTCTTTTGAATTAAGTAGCATGTTTTAGAAATGGAATTTATTTTTTAATGTCTCTGGAATACAAATTAGCCAATTTCTTTACCTGGAGTCTATAGAAGAGAGGTCTATATTGCATGAATGAATTTTTAAGGGTTGAAATATTTTACACATTCTAGAAACTAATATATACTACACATTTATCTCTCTATATAAGAGCCTAAATGACTGTCTGACTATCTGACCACCTGACCATCCAGTAGCTATGCTGTGCACTGACCACCTGGGAGCAGACAATGGAGGAGCAGAAACCACAGGCATGGAAACATGGTACAGACTGAGGAATCTCAGAGGGAAAGAGGGAAGGAGGGAAGGGGGTGGGAATAGATTAACCAAAGATCTTATATTCATACTAGAGGCCCGGTGCACGGATTCATGCATCAGTGGGGTCTTTGGGCCTGGCCTGCAGGGTTCAGGCTGAAAACATCTCCCTGCCATCTCCCGAGGGGTCCCGGATTGTGAGAGGGCACAGACCAGGCCAAAGGACCCTAAATCCATGCACTGGGCCTCTAGTACTATATATATTTATATATTTGTTTCTCTCCTGCCCAATCCTATTACCATCTCTTTGACATGGGCTAAAGAGAAAAAATATATAAAAAATAAATTGATAATTTTGGAATTTTATTTGGTAGGGAGATAGTTTCTTTTAAATCTAGGAAACCATTTGTTTTTGTCCCACTGTATTCCTAAAACCAACCTAGACTTTGTGAGTATTTTAATGGAAAAAAACATTTAATACTAATAAGTGACATTATTGAGCTCTTTCTACATACCAGGTATATTATATTCACAATTTTAATTGACCCACACAGCAACCCCATATGTTAACAGCAATATGCAACCTCAGATGAGACAGTTGAAGATCAGAGAGGTTAAGTAACTTACCCAGCACCACCTAGAGATAATTGCTGGACCTGAGCCTATCCTAGACTGTCTGATTCCAAAGTCTGTGATTTTCAGCACTCTGGTATTATGACTTCAGGACACAATGTTTGCTTGGCTTCTGAAAGAGACTCACTAGTAATAGACAGTAAACACAGGTGGTTTAGTGAGATGCCAATCTTCAAAACTTCCGTGGATCACATTCTCTCGAGACCAAACTCTTCCCTGGGAGCACTCTAATCTCTAACAATGAGTTTGTGTATAAAAAGAATAACTTACCATGCCAATATTATGTCATTAAATCTGCCATCACCAGGATAAAAATATCTGGGCTCTTGTTCCGCTTCTAGTCTTTGAGAAGCTGTGAGAACAAACAAACTAGGACAATTCATTGCAGTGTGTGGTGAGAATTGAGGTGACTCAAATTCCTTGTAGCATCTGCCAGGTTAACATGTGCCCCATGTTTCATCCCACATCAATTTCATTCACTGGATGTGGGTTATTCAAGGGGTTTCACAGGCAGCTGCTCTGTTGGCTGGCTCCAATATAACTTGTGCTGGTGAGTCAGATTTCATGCCCAATTAGGATACAAGGGGAAAGCTTCCCTTGTGTAAAGGACACAGCTGCTCTAGACTAGCAGTTTCAAGATGCTCAGAACAGTCTCATGAATCTGGCTTCCTCATCCCCACATGTAGGCACACAGAGATAGAAGTAAGAAAATCCTTTATTACTTAGCTGTGAGTCTGCAACTTTTAATACACATAGCATATATATTTATTTTATTTAATATATACAATAAATATATACATATTCACACACAAACATACATAGATACATATATATCTTAGAGTAAATATATATACACCATATAAATATATAGTACATATTATTTTAAATATTGTGTATGTGAATATGTATCTATGTGTCTGTCTGTCTATCTATCTATCATCTATTCATGGTTCTTTTTGTTATATTGCCATACTTCTCAAAGCTCATACACACACACACACACACACACACACACACACACACACACACACACACATATCTTGGACTGTATATGCACACCATATAAATATTCACTGAGTGCCAGATTATGATGATCTTTGAACTCATAATAATTTGGCTACTCTCTCTCTCTCTCTCTCTCTCTCTCTCTCTCTCTCTCTATATATATATATATATATATATATATATATATATATATATATATAATTCAAGCCTAGTGCATGAATTTGTGCATGGGTGGGGTCTGGCCAGCCTGGCCAGCCTGGCCAGGAGGAAGGGACAAGGGACATGGGTGGTTGACCAGCCTGTCTGCCTGTCTGCTGGTTGAACTCCTGGCTGAAGGGACAATTTGCATATTAGCCTTTTATTATATGTATATATAATATATATACACATTGAGTGGTCAGATTATTATGATCTCTGAATGCATAATAATCTGGCCACTCAATGTATATAGTCTGTATATGTATATATTATTACCATTTTTATGCAACTACATTCAACACCTTTCCCAAGGGATAGGTATAGGAATACTGCTCTTTTGCAAAACATGTTTGAGATGTATCATCTTTATTTTTATCTTACCTAGAAATTGTGGACAGAAAAGTTTTCCATATTCAAATTACCCATGTTACCGATATTGCTGAAATTCATCTAATTGCAAGTTAGTTTTCATCTAAAATAGCCTATGGATACATGGTCTTAATTTTGCTCAAGGTTTCAAGACACATTCATTTTTCTCATCTGTTGAATTGCTTTTGTTTCATCTCTTGTTTTAATTTGCCCACTTGTCATTCTAGTGACACTCCATGATTTCATTTTAATTTTTCATTGTTCCCATTAACCTTGTCCATTTGGTTAGCAAGTCCTGTCTTCTAGATCTCTGAAATGAATCATTTTTTTCTTACTTGCTTCCCTACTGCCATTTTCCTGGTTTAGACTCTTTACCACCTCCTTCTTCGACCCCTGCAATCCCCAGTACATTGTGCTTTACCCTCTCCCTCTTTCAAAACAAGTTCTTCACTTGCAGTCAAGTCACATTTAACTACCATTCGTTGGGTACCTACTAATTTATATTATTTAATCCTTAAAGCACCTCTATGAAATGTAATTTCACATATGGGGAAATTGGCCTCCCTCTTGCCCATCAGGTGAACTTTAGGTTTCCTAGAATGGTCTCCAGGAGACTTTACAATCTGTCTTCATGGTTCTTTCAGGACTCATTCTCCTTACCATAACTCACGCCATGCCCTGGGCATACCCATCCTGGATGGTATTTGACGTTACTAAAATGTCCATGCACCTTTATGTGTTTATGCTTTTGTTTAAGCTGTTTCCTTTGCCTATAATGCCTTTGCCTCCCTCATCTACTACATGAAATTCTTTTCATCTTTAGGAACCATCTAATAAGACACCAGCTCTTTAAAGCTGCCATATATTTCCAGGTAGAGCTATGTGCTTCTTTATCTGAGCTCATATAATTCTTTGTTTATGTTCAAGTTATGGTCCAGTCACATTATTTTTTCATTTAATAATAATAAAAATGGATGAATTCAAACATCACATATTTATTGAATGGTATAGTGTGTATGCATTAAAATATATATTTCAAAGAATAATGTATGATTTTGGATAATATAATGGTAAATAAATATGCAGAATACAAAATCAAATTATAGAAAATGCATACATATGAATATATATACATACACACATGTAATACAGATATATACGTATATATTTATCAAATTAGTATAATATATGTATTACACTAATTTACCAAAACAATGGTTATCTCTAGATGGTGAGATTAATGATAGGTACATTTTGTCCTGAAAGGTCTTTGGCACTTTTTAATTGCTCCCATGTCTTAAGAAGACTATGCTTACACCACTGAGTTAATTATTAGAGAGATAAAAAGTAAATAATTAATGAAAATCCCATTTTCTACATTGCTAAGTTCAAAATAAATTATTCCCTGAGTCATTTGGTTTCATGAAGTAGTTTGATTTTGGTAATTGGCTTAAAAAAGCCTGACCATTTTTCTACTTCTACAAAATCACTTTGTAGATTCGATGTTAAAAATAATATAAACTAGATGTATAGGTTGGACACAGTTAATAAAATATAACTTTAAAATAACAGTTTAACTATATGCATGTCCCTGAAAGTAAAGGGCATATCCATATTCTTGTCAAATGACAGGTTAGAAGAATCTTTTCTTTAATAGATGTAGCTGGTTGAATATCAACTTGCTGTTGACTAATGCAAGTCTATTGAAGGGTACATTCACTGCTGGTGTTAGCTGGGCACACATACTATGTGCCAGGCATTATTAAGTTTTTGCCTGTATAGTGCTATCTGAAATTAATCTCACAACAGATGAAATTTGATATACAGATATTTCACAGCAACTATCAGGTAGAAACGGATACTGTGCTCTTTTTACAGGTGCTGGATATGAGGCACCACCAAGTTAAATAACCCATCTAAGAAAGGGATGGAACTAGAATTTGAACAAAGGCAACCAGACTCCAAAGTCTGTGCTCTGGGTATTATGTTAAACTATCTTCTCCTCTATAGATAGTTTCATGAAGTCTTTAAAAGGCCAAAATTAGTCTTAACATCAATTGTGCTACCCTCCCATTGTGTTTCCAGCAGGATGACCATTTTATCTTCTGTACACAGAAAAGTGCAATGAAGGTATAATTTCTGTATGAGGCCCATCCTAAGAGCAGTGGAGGAAATGACATTCAATTCAATTTGGAAAATTTAGCAAAACTTTAAACAGCTTCTTGTGCCACTTTTGGATAGCTTAATTTTTCAGATAGTCTTTTTCTCCTCCCGCTCTTCTTCAATATGGCTTTGGGTGGTTTGGAGAGATGGTGCAGTTAGGGTGTGCAAACTGGTATCTATTGCGGTGTGGTCTGTGTGGTTCCATTCCTGAGTATTTTTCTAGTCTGCTTCCTGTATAGATTGTGACTGTGGTCTTTCTCCCTTGACGCAGTCAAGCTTGATGTACTCAGTTGATGTGGTCGCAGGTCAACTCTCCTGGGACTGTCCTCTCTTATTGTTTTACACCCAGTAAACTCACCTTCCCCCATTTATTGCTGATTAATCCCTTTGTCCATAGGGTCCTATTACCGCATTACTGAAGCAACTCCATCTGAAAAGCTTTACAACCAGACCTAGAGATCAACACCCCACCCCTGAAAGGTACAAGCAGGAATTTCAGGGTCACTTGCACCACTCGAGAACTGTGTAAGGCCCAAGAAGGCTAAATTAAGCTGTTTCTATGCCCAAAGAAGGCTTTTCTCAGGTGGGTAATTCAACAACTACCAAAAGCCACACAGCTGCTACCGGGCAGAACCAGAACTCAAATCTCTGCAAGCCTGGAGTCCATGCCTCTGGTCTCCATTCTATACCGACTCACATAAAATGACCGCAGATGTGGCTGGGCAGGGAGGAGTTGAATTACTGATAAAGAAACTTGGAATGACGTCAAAAATACTATATCCATGACATGTTCATAAGTTTGAATTAAGCTCACTTAGAAAAATAGTCCTGAAAGGAAAAGAAATCACTCAAAGAACTCTTGAGCTAAATAAATATTTTAACTGCCAGCAATCATTTTAGATTTCAGTTGAAAGAGAAGTAATCTCTAGAGGTATATGCTTGAATAACATTATTGTAATGTGTAGACTGGCTAGCAGTTGCAGTGAAATACTTTCATTTTTGTTTTTGGCTTTATATAGATATATAGGATGAAGAGCTTGGCTGCATATATGGTTTGATTTCAGTAGGCCTAGAAGGCCCATCTATTCCTAAATAATTTCCTCATGGACTAACTTCCTTAACTTTATCTAAACTTCCTCTACTTAAGAGTTTACTTGGAGCAAGTGAGAGCTGATTTTGGAGTCTGAAGGATTTGAAGACAAACAAGTCTGCAATATGACCATACATCCGAGGTTTGGGGAATCTGGACAATAGAAAAGCAATTGACACCTGAGGGTTGTAGGGAGAGAGAGAGCACCAGAAAGTATTAAGATTAAATAATATAAAATTGCTGATATTCACTATTTTTGACCTACAAAAATGTCATTCTCATATGGTTTAACCGAAAGAAGGGATTTGGAAATTTAGGTTATCTTAGAATTTTGCCTAGGATTATCTAGACTCAACCTACGCCCTCATTCATCCCAATCCCTGCTCTATCCCAACACTTCAATAAAAGTGAAAAATGTCTTTAGGCAAATATTTATTTTTAACCTTTCAACTTTACCAGTAGATATAAACTTCCAGTGTGCCTGTATTAACATACAAATTGCTTCTGTTTGTTTTTTTAACTTGCATTTGAATGTGTTGCAGGATGCTTGGGGATTATCCAATGTTAATGGGCTACAATTTAAGAACATGTTTCTTTCAATAAAGCCATAATATACCTATTTTAAGACCGGATGTTGAGTAAGAATATGACTGCATTTTTTTCAACAAAAGATGAGAGGAAGTCTTTGTTTATTTATGTCTTACCTTTCTAAGGTTATCAATTGCAAAAAGAAATGGATTGTGACTTTGAGCTTTGGAGGAAGTGGTGCTGTATATTATTTCTTTAAACATATCTGAAAGAATATAATGTAAGAGTTAGGTTTGATTTGGAAATAAACCTAAAGATCTATGTCTCTTATGGTTTATTAAATATTTTATTTAAGATATGGAATATGTTTGCCCTGACCTGTGTGGCTCCATAGGTTAGAATGCCAGTCTTTGCACCAGAGGGTCTTGGGTTCAAGTGCAGGTCATGGGTACTTACTTGGGTTGCAGGTCCGATCCCTGCCCCTGGTCAGGGTGCCTGTGAGAGGCAACAAATCATGTGTCTCTGTCATATTGGTATGTCTCTGTCATATTCTCTATCTCCCCTTCTCCCTCACACTCTTTCTAAATCAATGGATAAAATATCCTCACTTCTTAGGTGAGAATAGAAAAAATCATGAAATATGTTTGAGAATAATATAAATTTTCAATGGATTAAATATTGAAAGAATATACCATGGCTGACTTTGCAATATGAGGTATTTGAAGGCAAATCAGGTCTTCAAAAATGTGTGGGGTTCTAAACTGGAATGGAGTTAGTTTTCTTATGTTATCTGGGATTATATACAGTGTTTCAGCAAATGCATGATGATGGCCAATTCTCTTTACATGCTTTTTGTACAAATTTTCTAGTAAAGTACACTGGCTCTCAGAATATTTTAAGTTTCAGATATTACAAGTGTATAAAAGATTGTTTTATTCAGTTGTGAAGCTATATCTTTGATTCTCCCAGAGTTTACATATTTAATAAAATTTTATTTAAAAACTAGGTCATCAGGATGGGTTTCTCATATACTTAGAGAGGGATTCCCTTTACACTTTTTTCAGATCTGCCAATGGGACTCCAGTCATTCAAGTACTCAATAGGAGGTAATGCAATCGCAGTGTAGTTCTCCAGCCCTGAGGCGTTACTCGAGGCAAATAAGAGGTAGCTCTTATCTTAAGGCTTGGTACTTAGTTAAAAGTGTGCATTTAAAAGTCTACTTTTATTCATAATTAGAACTGTGCTTTCTTTTCTAGTAATTATATCTAATTCCTGAGACAAAAAGTCAAGTTTAAATTTGGTTCCAAATGTAACATAATCAGTACATAGAGAAGTGACTTCAATAATTTTTCTAGCTAAATGATAATATTTGTTGAAGATTATACCTAGCACTATTCGAAGTCCACTACATATGTAAACTAATGTATGCAACACTACGAGGTAGGTATCTATTATTAAAGTTATTTGACTCCTGACAAAACCGGGGTTAAGTCAAGGTCACACAGCCAATAGATGGCAGAGCCAGGGTCTGAAGTCTGAAAGTTTGGAACCAGAGTTTGTGCTTTTAAAAATATTTTTAAAAATATATTTTATTGATTTTTTTTACAGAGAAAAAGGGGGAGGGATAGAGAGTTAGAAACATCGATGAGAGAGAAACATCAATCAGCTGCCTCCTGCATACTCCCTACTGGGGATGTGCCCGCAACCAAGGTACATGCCCTTGACCGGAATCGAACCTGGGACCCTTCAGTCCGCAGACTGACGCTCTATCCACTGAGCCAAACCCGTTAGGGCAGAGTTTGTGCTTTTAATTACTACACTATTTTATTTTAAATAAGTGACCTTTAAAAAAATTACAGAGAATAAAAACTTCTGTATTTTCCTTAAATTGAGTCCTTTTATTGTTTCTTGGTAGAAGACTGTTGAGTCAGTCTCTCTTTTGAATTTTAAGTAGAACCGGAGATGTGTACAAATAGGTCTTAAGTTCGAGGCTATTGATAATATTGGAAATTTAAAATAGATACCAGTCACATGGAAAGTAATAAGCCATCTTAGATTATTATTTTTAAGCGCCTGCCTTGTGCCAGGCAGTCTGCTATACAACTTTTACACTTTATTTCACTTAACTCTCACTACAATCCTTCGAGAAAGGTAATATTATTATTTAAGCTGTGCAAACAGACTCAGAGAGGCTGACTAGCTTAGAGATAAGAAATGGCCATACTGTGCTTTCAACTGGGTCTGCCACACTTTCAAACATTAAGCCAGGCTTTGCAAATTGTGGTCAAAGTCCAGCTGCATCAAAATCACCAACAGTGCGATTAAAAATACCGAATCGACATTTTTGGGGAATGTGTCCTGTTGAATAAAAACTATTAATTGTCTAACCATTGATCCTCACAATACACTCAAATTTGAGAACTGTATCAGACCAGATTGTTTCAAATGTTAGCAGGCAGGGGAATCACCTGCAGAGCTTGTTACATCACAGATCACTGGCCCCAGAATTTCTGCTGCAGCGGGTCCCGGCTGGGGGCTGAGGGTCTTCATTGCTAACAAGGCCCTAGGTAACCATGATGCTGCTGGACTGGGGACCACACTTTGAGACCCACGTGCTAGGACTGCTGTCATGCTGTGGGAGTCACGAAGAGGAGGATGTCATTAATTTGGTTAAAATAATTTTCATAATCTTGCACACCTTTGTCCTGTTAATTTCATTATAAATTATCTATATGTGGAAATGATTGTAATTTTTTCTACTTAACTATAACATTCTGACCATTTCTGTGTGTGTGTGTGTGTGTGTGTTTACTGACACATTCCTCTATTATACATTTTGAATATAATTGAATCACACCCTTTCTAAGTATGGAGATGCTACAAATAATGCTTATTACTGCTTTACTTGGGTTAAAAAGCAAGGTAAGGAATTGTTGAGACTTCTGATCACTTATAAAGTAGAGAGATGGCACTTTTTAAATTAAAAGGAACATAATTTAAAAGCACATGTATCTTCTGGCTGTCATTCTACCCCCTGTAGGCCCCCTCTCCCCATCAACGGATGGCCGCTTGAGCGTGAAGCCAGGTACAGTAAAGTGCTTCGGCTGGGGTATGTAGCAATTATTCTGTACGACGCGGAAGTCCTGCCTCACCAGAGAAAGCCAGCTGACACAATTCTGCCTGAAGGCCTTTTCAGCAGAGCATCTGTTTTTTTGATACACTTTGCCTATTAATTTTTATCTCCACTGTGTTGGAACTGAGCGAAACATTCTCCTCCTTGCTGCTTCTCTCTGCTTATTTTTCGTGTAGGTGCCATTGATATTTTTACAGAGTATATTCCTGGGAAGCAAGAAATGTCCTTTTTTGTTAGATGTCTCTTTACTTAACCATGTACTTATTGATAGCAGATTAGATAATCTTGAAGATGGCTTCCAACCTTTTGTTCCTAAAATTCTATCATATGCATATACATACGCATATTTTCTTTTTCTTGGGGAGGGGTTTCCCCCAAGAGAAACACATCAACTTGTAATCAAATTTATTCTTAAGGTTTTTCTATAAGTTGTGGCTACACTTGTTTCAAGAAAGATATAATTAGGAATGTTATTTTCAGAAATGGTTTATTTTTTTTTAATGTCATGGGATTCTATCAGGCCAAAGAGCACTGACAAAGTGAAACCACCTCCATTCCCTAGCAAACATACCAAAGGTCTTCTCACAGTGACACTCAGAAACAATTATCACTATAGAAACCACAGCAGAGACAGAGATACAGTTTCTAAAGGAAAGTGGGTGACAGGCGGGATTTTCTAAAGCTCTTCAGTCACAAGTTAAATTTTGGTGATAGTGAAGGATTTTTAAAACTTGTTCTGAACCCGCCTAGGGGTGGAAGAAGTAAAACTTTGACATTTTTCTGAATTGCTTATATTACATAATTCCCCCAGGGTTCTCAGAAGGGATTATACTGTGTTAGATCTTGTTGAAGATGGCATTTTGCATGCCACCAAGATGAGACAGTTACATGAGCATTGCGCTGAAGTTGAACGATATCTTTTGTTTTGCATTTTAAATACACAAAATCAGTCATTTAATCATTGGGTTGCTTAAATATTTTTAAACATATATTTTATTGCTTTTTTACAGAGAGAAAGGGAGAGGCATAGAAAGCTAGAAACATGAATAAGAGAGAAACATCAATCAGCTGCCTCCTGCACACCTCCCATGAGGAATGTGCCTGCAATCAAGGTACATGCCCTTGCCCAGAACTGAACCTGAGACCTTTCAGTCCACAAGGTGACACTCTATCCACTGAACAAAACTGGCCAGGGCATGTTTAAATATTTTATATTGGGATGGTGTTATGTCTGAATGTTTTATTATTATATTACTTGCATTTTACATTTTTTTCTATTAATTTTTTTTTGACAAAGCAATGGTGCTACAAAGACACTGAGCCTTATGCAATTTATTATATTCCTTTGTTCATCTAATGTCATGCTTTCAGGTTATTTCACTATAGTGTTGAAGATAGTAAATAAAGTAACATCTACTGTCTTTGTCTATCTAAACTTAAACAGTTTATATTTGAACTATTGAACAGTCTAAGTAAAGGAAGAAATTAAATGATGAAATGCAAACACAAAAATTGCTTGCTTTCATAGCATGCCACATCACTCAACCTCTCAAAAGTCAGTAGATACTATTTTATTTTGTTTTATCAGCACAATATTGAACTAACCTAAAAGCATGCCATTAGATAAACAAAGGCACAAAACAAATTACCATTCAGTGTCTTATTATTCTCCTTTCTTCCCACCATTCCTTTACTTACAGTTCAAACAGAAGAGGATGTAATTTACATAATATTGATGCCCCAAAGAATTTTGGCTTCAAAGAATTTCCCATGCCTCATCCTAGAGTAAATAGTTGATTTATGTATTCATTGAAATTGAATGGGCAATGGAATTATTAATGATTAGTGAGTTATTGTGGAGTATTGCCCAAGGACAGAGAGAACAGGATCAGAGAGCTCTAGTCCCTTCAGTCTACAAGGGCTTCTGATAAAAAGCTCCTGGCATTGTTGACTATTTATAGCCATTTTTAGGCTATTCATGCATTTTATTACTAAAAGAAATTGGAAATAGCACAATTTTCAATAAATGGAATTTTAGCATAGTCGAGCCTTGAGGACTGGATTCTGGAGTTAATTTTATTGGCATGAGTCAGATTTCTCACTAGAACCCACTTCTAAGAAGCACCATGCCTGCAGATCAAATCTTACTTTGGACTTATTTGACTTGATGTTGTTTCATTGCTTATTACTAACTCTCAAGTAAACACACCACAGCAGTAAAATCTGTCTTCCATAAATATGCTAGAGGAATTAAACTGGAATAGTGTTTCTAATTTGGGGTACATACTTCTTTGAACATTTATGGAATTTTAATTGTTTGGTGGATATTGGAAAAAGGAGAGATCAGCATTATAAGGAAATATGGAAAAAACATTTGTTACTGCTTGCAAAACTGAGATATCTGATGAATAGGAATGGATTCACTAGCTTGCTTGTGTCAGATGCTTTCCTGACTGAAACACTTAACACTGATACACCATCTAAGAATTTCAACGAGGCACATGCCAAATCATCATGTTTCCATGAATGTATGATGTTAAAAACAATCATGCTTATGAATTGATACAATCCATTTATTTACAACTAGGCATAACTCATCAAGTTCTCATGTTTTCATAAATGTATTACGTTAAGTAAAATTCATGAGTTAATGTAATTTAGCCAATTGATATAATAAGAATAAGAAACAGTTTCTATTAATTCATAAATATATCCTTATACCAATAAATAAGAAATAGTTTTTATTAATTCATGCAAATATCCTTATACCAATGAGTCTTCTATCAAAACCAAAGAGGAAGACACAGTGACTGATTTAACCATTTTTTAGGAAAACAATTGAGTTAAATAATTATTGAATTAATGGTGGTACTTGTAGTACAAAGGGTGAATATAATACTTTTTCTGGTATAAATGAGCATTCATAAAAACTTGCACCATTATGCCTGGCTTAATAGATATCTCAACACTTTTACTTGTAGGTAAAAGTTTAACTTGAAAAAAATTAATATAGTAGTTGTCTAGTATTGCCTATTGCCTATTATTGATTACTTGTCTCTTTCTTTCACCAGGAAACCCAAGACATTTAATACCCTGACACATATTTTTTGAAAAATGAGAGAACAAATTAATAAAATGAATATGAATAAGTAAATATATACCCATGCTAGTAGTCTTGCTTTTATTAAAATTACATATATTGAGTGGATGTATCAGGGCCTTTCTTGGAAATAATACACTCAAGTGCTTCCCCTGAATTCCTTCCTTCCTCTAAAATGGGCCCTCTTATGCAGTCTTGCTTTCTGCTGATCTAGTTGTTTATTTCTTTCCTTGGGTATCATCTTCAATTCTTTTAAAGGCATGTAGCATTTCTCAGATACCTTGAGTGCTATGAAGGGATGCAAAAGTGCCCTCCTGTAAAAAGTAATAATGTCTTATAGCAGGTCAAACTCATGTTGTCTACTCCAGCATAACTAACTAGTCTTACCAATAGTTTCCAACTCCTATTCTTGTTCACAAGTAAAACATTGTCATCTTTGGCTCTGCATTTTTGGATCTCTATTTGGTCAAATAACCATGAATATAATTATGTTTAAAAGAAAACAGGATAACCATGATTCTAATTTTCCGAGTTTTGATAGCAAATTAACTCAGTTGATCTTAAGTTTAGTGCCCATGAAACACTTAAACCCAAGTTAAGAAAGTAAATTACTCAGTTGATCTTGAGTGAGTGCCCATGAGGCATCATAGCACATTATGCAAATAAAGCATGCATAAAAAAGCAGAAAACCTGTATCAACCACAACAGATTGCATAAGTCTTCATAAAAGGAAATCAGAAGTGATGGAAAACATTAAGGAAAATGTTTTTATATTCTCAATATGCTGTTAATTAAATTATTATACAAAGTAATGCCTTTTGAGTCCCCATTTTGTTTTTGTTTTTTCTTCAAACAAATGCTGTATTTATTGTCTGAAGGTGTCTGGAAATTGTTTTCTTTTGAATTTGATTTTTATCTCTATGATAAAACTGTAGAAGACAAATACTATTATTCTAGGGATATATACCTTATTTGCCGGCGTATAAGACGATTTTTTGGCCCTGAAAAATACCGTATTTGCCGGTGTATAAGAGACTGGGCGTATAAGATGACCCCCTAACATTTCCACTCAAAATACAGAGTTTGTTATATACTCGCCATATAAGACTACCCCCCACTTGGAGGCATATTTTTCAGGGCCAAAAAATTGTCTTATACGCCGGCAAATATGGTGTGTGTGTGTATATATATATATATATATATATATATATATATATATATATATAAAATCTTAAAAACTTTGGGGATGAGGAGTAATAGGTTATATTTTATTAGTTATGGCATTGCAATTAGAAGAATAATTCTATGTGATTTATCTCTTGAGCTTCGATTTCTCTATCAACAAAATGAAATGGCAACACTTGCCATAAATGAACTTACTCAGGTAGATATAGTCAAAAACAACTAATGTAATCCAAGGTATACACAGTGGACATTTAGAAAATATTGTTGGCTTAATGAGGAACAAAACTACTTCACATGTGCCCTGGCCAGTGTGGCTCAGTTTGTTGAAGTGTCATACCATTTATCAAAAGGTGGCAGGTTTGGTTCCCATTCAAGGCACATAGCTCATTGCAGGTTTGATTCCTGACTGGGTGTGTATGGGAGGCAACTGATTGATGTTTCTCTTTCACATTGATGTCTCTCTCTCTATTTTCCTCTCTCTTAAAAAATAAGTACTTCACATGCACATGCACAATGTTTAATGAAAATATAATGTTAAATGTGAGCTATATATGTAATTTCAAATTATCTAGTAGGCACATTAAAAGTTGAAGTATGACTTTAATATCATATACCTCACCTAATATATCAAAATAATTTTCATTTCAACATGTAATCAATATAAAATTTTATGTTTTACATTTTGTATTTTAAGTCTTTGAAATTTGTTATTTTTTCTTTTTCTTTTTAAAAAAATATATTTTATTGATATTTTACAGAGAGGAAGGAAGAGAGATAGAGAGCTAGAAATGTCAATGAGAGAGAAACATCAACCAGCTTCCTCTTGCACACCCCCTACCGGGGTTGTGCCCGCAACCAATGTACATGCCCTTGACCAGAATCAACCCGGGACCTTTCAGTACCCAGGCCTACGCTCTACCGCTGAGCCAAACCGGTTACGGTGTTATTTTTTCTTTATTTGCAAGTAATATTGTTAATATGAAATACTTTACATATAGATTTCTTCTAAGAGTTAAAAAGTGACATATTTATGATTTAATAAATCTCCCCCATGATCATTTTTTTCCTATTTTGTATAGCTTTTGTCTTTCCTGGAGTTTCTAGTTGCCTTAATTTTTCCTTCATTTTCTGCCTTTAGAACATTATTACACTTTTTTCCCCTAAAATTTAAATTTATCATCTATAGTTTATAAACTCCTTTTTCTCTCTAAGATGTTGGGCACTCCATTCTCACACTAAAACTTGGTCTGATTGTTTTCTAACCATGCAATTTAGTTGGTATTTTGAAACTTTACTGATGGCTCTCATTATCCTTTGTTCCTTCTTATTTTTTTTATTTTTTTTTCTTCTTTTATTTTTTATTTTTTATTTTTTTGCTTGTTTAGTGCACATCTTTAACTTAGTTTCTAAGAAAGGGTTATGCACTAGAGAATTTCTAAAGCTTTTCAAATACTTAATTTTGTTTTTCTACTAGATTAATATCTTTGTTGGGCTATCCCACTGTTTTTAGAGATCCAGTGCTGCAAAAGTGACCACAGATGCCAGTCTAAAGTGACCACAGATGCCAGATGTCTTGTTTCTAAGTGGCCTAAGCTTTTAGGATGTTCTTGTTAGCTTTTAAATTGTCCAATGACAAGTCTGAGTGTGGGTTTTCATTCATTCATTCATTTATTCATTCTACTCAAGATTTAGTTAAGTATTTAAAATTTTTTAAAAATATATTTTATTGATATTTTACAGAGAGGAAGTGAGAGAGATAGAGAGCTAGGAACGTCGATGAGAGAGAAACATCGACCAGCTGCCTCTTTCACACCCCCTGCTGGGGATGTGCCCACAACCAATGTACATGCCCTTGACCGGAATTGAACCCGGAGCCTTTCAGTTCACAGACCGATGCTCTACCACTGAGCCAAACCGGTTTCGGCTAGTTAAGTATTTTTATTTAAAGACCTGTCTATCTCTTCAACTTCAGAAAAATTTATCTTATTATTTTTGAATATATTTTCTCTTCTCCATTTTTTCTATGCTTCTTATAGCTCTAATTAATCTGATATTGTGCTTCCTTAAATGGCCCCATTTATATATTTTATATTCTTTCCCATGATTTCTTCCTCATATTTTAAACATTAGAGCTAAGATAATTTATTTGACTTTTATTACTATATACTTACTAGACTTTTTGAGGGGAGAGGAACAATCAGTTTTTGTTTTTAAGAACTCTTTCATATTCTGTCTATCCCTTTCTAATAATATCCTCTTGAATTTCTTTACCTAGGCTTTCTCCTGGGAGACAGACACACACACACACACACACACACACACACACACACACACACATTTACACACATATTTATACATGCCTGGGAATAAACAACTAGCTGGTAGTATTCTGTGTAAGGGGATAGGAAAATAATGCATACTCTATAATAATAAAAGCCTAAGTGACCATCACAATCAAATGGATGACCAAACAGGCTGTGTGGGGCGACTAAGCCAGCGGGGGGGGGGGGGTGGTAGTGAGGGATGGCCAAACGACTGAGCAGCAGGCTGCATGGGGCAACCAGGCCCACGGGGGGTGGGGTGAGGGGAAAGTTGGGGCAACCAGGCTGGCAGGGGTGGGCAGTGGGGGGTGACCAAATGACTGAGCAGCAGGCTGCATGGGGTGACCAAGAGGCAGAGGGGTTAGTGAGGGGCAACCAAATGACTGAGCAGTAGGCTTAATAGGGTGACCAGGCCTGCAGGGGGGAAGTGAGGGGTGACCAGGCTGGCAAGGGGGCAATAAGGGGCAACCAGACCAGCAGAGGGGGGGCAGTAATAATTCTACTAGAGGCCCAGTGCATGAAATTCACTGTAGTATTATACTCTACATCTGCATTTAATTAATCCCTCTATTGTCCATCCTGTTTATCATTTCCTTCTTCTATCAGATATTTAATCTTTGAACTCAAAGCATTTTCAGCATTTTGCCAGATTGGTCAACTACCTTCTCTGTTGTAGTTTCCTCTGGAGATGGTCTTGATGGCCCTCCTGTGCTGTGCTTCAGAAGACATTGCTCTTCTCATTTACATAATATCTTCCAGAACTGTCATGTTCATGGCCCCTCTTGATCTCTTTGTTAATGTTTGGCTGTTTCTTTCGCAGAGTTTTATTGTTAATTTGGTGGGTCCTCAAGTTAGAAATTGTCACATCCATCATCTTGAAGTAAGAGTACATATGTTAGTTTTAGTAAGAAAACTGTATGGCCACATTTTCTCTCAAGATAAATTTTTCCATTAAATAGTATTGAATGAAGTCCCAATAAAACACAAAAACAATTATGAGAAGACTGTAATAGTCCAGGGAAAGAAGAGTGAAGAAAAAAGCCAAATAAATTTATGTGGAGAGGGTCAAGGGACAAATATGAAAGTTGGTAAAGAGGAAAAATCATAGGACTTTTTAAAATTCAGTTTTGGATACATATAGAATAAGTACTTTTCAGGTATTGTTTCTGGTTATTGAGCCTGATGGACAAGGTTTTGGTTTAAGGAATCTAGTATTTTGAGGGTAGGTGATATAGGAGATAGAATAAAAGTAAATAATAAATATGAATAAAGTTGTCAATGTAGGTTTATAAATTGTAACAGCCACTATTGTGGGAGGTTTTGACAAAGGGTGAGGCTGTTGTGTGTGGGGGAAGGAAGTATATGAGAAATATCTGCACCTTCTTAATTTTTCTCTGAATCTAAAAACTGCTCCAACAATAGTATTTAAAAATTAAATAAAAAGGGATAAATAAACTAGCTTCTGACTTGATATTGCTGTCATTTGCAAATGTTTCATGTTGGGTTTAGAAGCACAGTCTCCACTTGCACTCAGAGATGCTCTTCCTCACCTGCTAAACTTGTGTTGACAGCTCCAGTTCCCTTGGCTTCCTTCTTCTGTCAGAAAATGAATTCCATGTTACTTTTATTTTTTAATTTTTAAGCATTTCCCTTTACTAGTATTTGCAGCTGGTAAATATGGTTTTATCTTTTAGTTTAAAAAATTAGCCCCCTTTCCCTCCCCGCCCCAAATGATGTCTTTGTTTTGGAATTTTTCTTGGGCCATTCTCTGGGACCTCTCTGAATCTGTATTGATACTCTTTTGATATTGATTTTTTACAGAGAGGAAGAGAGAGGAATAGAGAGTTAGAAACATCGATGAGAGAGAAACATCAATCAGCCTCCTCTTACACACCCCCCACTGGGGACGTGCCCGTAACCAGCGTACATGCCCTTGACCGGAATCGAATCTGGGACCTTTCAGTCTGCAAGCTGATACTCTCTCCACTGAGCCAAACCAGTTTCGGCTGTATTGATACTCTTAATTTGGGAAAATAGGGTTTAATTTCATTTCATGTCATTTATGTTTAATCTAATATCTCTACTATTAATCATTGTGGATGATTAGAACCATTTTCTTAGTTCCCATTACATCATTACTATCACATTTTGCAAATACTTGTTAAGTAGGCATATAGCATTAATACATCTTTAGCATAACTGATATGTTTGTTGTGCCATTGCATTAGGTTTTTCCCCCATTTGAGTTCCTAATTAAGTTATAATAATATCTAAAATTTCTTCTTCTTACAATATTCGTTGCTCTTTTTTAAGGGCTCAATTAGAAGTACTTCACTTGGTTGTATTACTCCCATCTGCTGGGGAATTGAAGCAGAGTATAGTTGAATGATTTGACCAAGATCACAGAGCTTAAAAATTATAAAGCTTAGCTTTGAGTGCAGTATCTCAACCTTGTTTCATTTTTGTGTGTGTGTGTGTGTGTTTGTGTGTGTGTGTGTGTGTGTGTGTGTGTGTGTGTGTAAATCACAGTATGCTATTTACATTGACTACCATTATTCCAATCCTAACTAATAAGAGTAATATGCAAATTAACCATCACTCTACTACACCCATCAGCCACATCCACCAGCCACACCCACCAGCCAATCAGAGAGAGAATGCGAAAAAACCCAACCAAGATAGCTGTGGCCACAGAGAGCAGGAGAAAGTCTTGGGTTTCCCTGGAAATGGAGGAAGCCAAGCTTTCCACATACCCTGGCAGGCCCAGACCTCCACTCAAGGGTCAAATGTTTCAATTATAGAAGGTAAATAAATTCCAACAAAAATGGCAGCAGTCATGGAGCTGGAAGAGTAGGAGGCTATGGTTGCCCTTGGCTATGAAGAAAGCCAAGCTTCTGCAGTTCTGGCTAGCTCAGGCCTTCCTCCAGGCTACAAAGTTTCAATTATAGAAGATAAATAAATTCCAACAGAAATGGCGGCAGTCAGGGAGCACCACCACAGGCCTCTCCCCCTGGCCACCCCATGCCCCAAGGGAACCCTCACCCTGATCCAGGACACCCTTCAGGGCAAACTAGCTGGCCCCCACCCATGTACCAGGCCTCTAACAAATAAAAGAGTAATATGAAGATTGACCATCACTCCAACACACAAGATGGCTGCCCCAGTGTGGTCAAAGATCCTGCCTCCATGTGGACATAAGATGGCCACCATAAGATGGCCAGCATGGGAGGGCAGTTGGGAGGCACCAGGCCTGCAAGGGAGGGTAGTTGAGAGGGACCAGGTCTGCAAGGGAGGGCAGTTGTGGAGGCCCAGATCTACAGGGGAGGGCAGTTAGGAATGATCAGGCTGGCAGAGGAGGGGAGTTGGGGGCAAACAGGCTGGCAAGGGAGCAGTTAGGCATCAATTAGGCTGGCAGCAAAGTGGTTAGGGGTTGATCAGGCTGGCAAGCAGAAGTGGTGAGGGGCATTCAGGAAGGCAGGCAGGCCAGCAGTTGGGAGCCAGCAGTCCTGAATTGTGAAAGGGATGTCTGACTGCCCGTTTAGTCCCTATCCCAGTGGGCAGTCGGATATCCCTTGAGGGGTCCCAGATTGGAGATGGTGTAGGCTTTACTGATGGACACCTCTTCTCTCCACCCCACAAATTACATGCACTGGGCCTCTAGTTTAAAAAGTAATTAGGGTAAAGAAAAAATATAATTAAGTTAAATTCACTTTTATTCGTTTGTGATTCTCTTGATGTTTGTGTTACTTGTGCCTGTACTGCTTTTTTTCTACTTTTAGTTTTTTTTGCTAAGTTTTCCTTGTTTGTTGTATGTCTTTGTATTATTTTCCTTTCCCTTCATTCCAACCTGTTCTATTTCTCTTGCTTCATTTTGCTTCCTAATTGCTAACCCTCATTTTAGATTATAACATCATTTGCATCAAGATATTAACTAATCTTTGGAGTGGAAAAAAAAACCCCTACCAAATATCTTTAGAATATTGTTTTAATTTATGTCTACATTGGCCATAGTTAGTAATGCTCAATTTCTGATGAAACAGACAATATTAAGCACTCTGTAAACCCTTGTGATCTCTAGTTTGTGATATAATAATATATAATTCATCATTATTAGAGAGAAATAAAGGGAAGTCCAAATTGTGATTGTAAATTTCTGATGAAACAGCCAATATTCAGCAAACTCTAAACCCTTGTGATCTCTAGTTTGTGACATAATAATATAGAATTCATCATTATTAGAGAGAATTAAAGGGAAGTCCAAACTGTGATTGTAAACCACAGATTGTAATTAATTTATTTTTTAAAAGATATAGTACACCTAACTTCTGTATCCAAGTCCTATAGTGTTTTGTTCTGTTTTCAGAAAGAAAAATATGACCAAAGGGGTCAAATAAATATGAAAATAAATATGTCTTTTTTTCCTGTTGTAAATTTAGTTTCTTTGCTGTTACTCAAATAATATTGCATGCATTTATTCTTTGATTAAGGACATGAGACTTTACCTAGGATTTACTTTTTTCTGGGCTGGCACACCAACTTGAATGATATCTGGGTAATATAATTTTATATAAATGATATAAGCTATTTTTTGAACCAAATAATGACAGAAAGTTGGACTCAAATACAGGAAGAATGCATAGGTAGGCAGACTGAAATAATTGTAATACAGGCAATTTTGCTTTGTAATAGGATTGTGTGCTGAGTATATGTGTCTGTATGCTTGTGCGTATGTAAGTGTGATTTTAAATTCTGGCTTGAAGGGCAAGATATACTAGTTAGACCAGCTCCCAAGCATAACTATGTCATGGATTTGGTGTGTATGCAACATGTAACTTTACCAAAATGGTCTTAATATTTGCTTTGGAATAATAGGATTGAAGATTATATTGTCTTCCATCACAATTTCTATTAGGTGGATAAAACTTTTTATTTTCCTACAACCTTTTCCCTTTTATTTCATTGAGTTATAAATGGACAATAAACTACACACATTTAAAGTTTACAATCTCAGCAATTTTGCCACATGCACACACCCTTAAACATCATCACAATTAAGATAGCAAAGTTTTCCACTGAGCAATACCAGCTAGGCTGAGATAGCAAACTTTTCAGTCACTGAACAAATTTCTTCATCTTTCTCCTTCCCCACCAATCCCAGGAAACACTGATATGTTTCCCATCATTACAAATGAGTTTGTATGTTCTAAAATTTTATATACATGGAATCATGCATTAGTTATTGCTTTTTTTCTGGGCTCTCCTACTTAATGACATTGAGATTCATCCATGTTATTGAGTATAATAACAGGCTGCTTAAAAACATTCTGAGAAATTAAAAAACAAAGCAAAACTGTGTACATCTACACAATGGAATACTATGCTGCAGTAAAAAAAGAAGGAATTCTTACCACTTCCAACAGCATGGATGGAACAGGAGAACATTATGTTAAATGAAATAAGCCAGTAAGAGAAAGATAAACGCACATCATCTCACTCATTCATGGAATATAATGAACAACATAAACTGATGAACAAAAACAGATCCGGAGACAGAGAAGCATCAATCAGACCATCAAACCTCAGAGGGAAGGTAGGGGAAGGTGTGCAAAAGGTGGACAGATCAACTGAAGAACTTGTATGTATGCATATAAGCCTAACCAACGAACACAGACAACAGATGGGTGAGGGAATGAGTGTGTGTGTGTGGGTGCAATGGGGCAATAAGAACACATATGTAATACTTTAATCAATTAAGAAAAAATAAAGTAAAAAAATAAAACGGAGACATTGCAAGATACAGTAAAAAAACATTCTGAAAAATTTACTAGACAATTTTGTCATTGTATTAACATCATAGAGTGTGCTTTTACAAACTTAGATGGTTTATCCTGCTACTGTAATTATATGTGCTATACTTTTATACAACTGACAGAGCAATAGTTTTGTTTACACCACCATCATCACAAACAGTGTGAGTAATGTGTTGGGTTAAGATGTTATGATGGCTACTAGATGATAGTAATTTTTCAGCTCCATTATAATCTTATGGGATCACTACTGTGTATGAAGTTGTTTATTGACCAGAATGTCATTATGTGGCACAAGAATGTATATTAATAATGCCTTTCTTTTTATTACTGATGAGTATTACAGTGTATGGACATATAATTTGGGGTTGTATCTGGTTTTTGGTGATTATAAATAAATTTGCTATTGACATTCATGTAAAAGTACTTTTGTGGATTTTTTGTTTCATTTATTTGTTTCATATGGGTCCATGGTTGGATCATATGATACCTGTATATAAGTTTAACATTTATAATGACTGATCTGTTTTTCAAAGTATCCCTCTAGTTTTACATTTACACTAGTACTCTCTGAGAATTCTAGTTCCTCTGTATCCTTGCCAAAATTTGGTATGATATATCTTTTAGATTTTAGTGAATATAATGTATTTTTAGTTGTATTACCATGGTTTTTGTTTGCTTTTCCTTGGTGACCAATTATATCAAATAATAGAGGCCCAGTGCATAAAATTAATGCATGAGGGGGTCTGTCCCTCAGCCCAGCCTGCACCCTCTCCAATCTGGGACCCCTCGAGGGATGTCCAACTGCCCATTTAGGCACAATTCTTCAGTAGGACATCCCCCTCACAATCCCAACTGCTTTTTTTTTTTTTTTTTTTTTTTTTTTGCTTTTTTGGTTGTGTCTTTTCTGCTTTTTTGTATTTCAAATTTTTGACTTGATTCTTGTGATCCTCTAATCTGCTGTTAGAACTCTGTATAATATTTTTTATTTCATTCAATGTATGCTTAATTTCTAGTTGGTCCTTTTTCATATACTTAAGATTCTCGCTAAATTTATTGGCCTTTTCTAGAAAATTCTTAAAAACCATATAACCATGGTTTTGAACTCTATATCCAGTTGTTTGCTTTCCTCCATTTCTTTCATTTGTGATCTTTTTCTTTGCTTCTGCATTTTGGCTGCTTCCCTGAGTTGATAGAGTGGCTTTGTGTGCTAGGTGTCCTATAGGGCCCAGTGGCTCAGCCTCCCCAGTTACTTAAGGTGGATGCTCTTGGTGCACCCCTTTGTGGGCTGTGTACACAGCCTTGTTGTAGTTAAGCCTTGATTGTTGTTGGTGTCACTGGGAGGAATTGACCTCCAGGCCAATTGGCTGTGAGGATCAGCTGTGTCTATACTGGGAGAACTTGTGTCCTGGAGACACCGTATGAGACAAGACTTCAAAAGCCTCTGTGCTCAGCTAGGATGGGGTGGAGCCTCGGGGTGGAGCAGACAGCATTGGTTTCCTGTCAGCCCTGCCCTATGAAACCCCTGGGCCTTAGTGTCCCGTGGTAATAGCTGATTACCATCCTCGAGTTCCTCCCACTGTCAGACAGTCCAGTTTCTCCCCGAATAAGTCTGGGTCTCCAGAGTCTTGTCCAGAACTGGAGTTCATCGGGAGCTTTTGTGTCTCTTCCACTTGAGAAAGTCAACTGCACACTCAGTTGCCAGTCTTCTCCATGTGTGTGTCTCTGTACCTCTGCCACCTGCAGCTCCTCTGAGTCTCCGTGTGCTTTTCTCTTTCCTTCTAGTTGTAGAATTTCCACTCAGCCAGCCTTCCTGTGGTTCTGGATGATGTCTGTTTTTTCTTTTAGTTGTAGTTTTGAAATTGTTGTGCAAGGCAGCAGTTTAGGTGTTTACTTATGCCACCATCTTAGTTTCTCTCTCTAAGTCTGTGGTTTTCAATGGAAGAAAAAGCTGCTTTTGCCTTCTCCATAGGCAATGCTAGGGAATTGTTGGTTGTAACTACTGGCATTTAGTTGGTAGAATCAAGGTATGCTGCAAAATATTCTACAATGCATAAAACAACCCCCCTTTACTCCCATACATCAAAGAAATATCTGGCTCCAAATTTTAGTAGTGTTGCTGATGAGAAAAATCTACCCTAAGCATTCAACTACTTAGATTCAAATTTGGCCCAGAAAGTATTCCTGTCCCTCCACTGCCTCGGACTCTTATATGATTAGACATGAGATAGCTTCATACTTTCTTTTGAACTAAATGTTAATTGTTCATGAAAAATATTTCTCATTATTTTCACCTATGACCCTCTGGAAACCATAGTTTTTACTTTATCAGCTATGCTTCTGTGTAAAGAGGACAGGGAAGTCTAGTTTCTTTATACTAGACTTGAATTAGACATGGACTCCACCCATGCCTCCATTAGTTACAAGATGCACTTGATTTAATATGAGAAGATTTGTTTTGCTCCATATTGTTTCTGTCATATACTGGTTTGTGTGTCATTGGAAAAGCCTCATACATTTGCTAAGCTTCAAATCGAAAGACTTAAAAATTTCAAATAATTTAAATGTTGAAAGATAATTTAAAAGTTGAGCTTTAAAATGGGAATAATTTCATGGACTATTGTGAGAAATAAGGTCAAATCACTACCCATAGAACTTTTACAGTAATAATACTTACTATTAACTCTTAAACATGTTCATGCATGAAACACGTTTTTTGTTTTCAAATGTATTTTTTGTATTTTATTGTTTAAAGTACAACAAATAGTAGTACATATGTCTCCTTTTTTCCCCATTGATCTTCCTTCAGCCTCTCCTACTCTTGGGCACATACTCTCATCCCCCTCCCCCTTCCAGTGTCACTCCACCCACCAGTGTCTTGTGGCCATTGTTTATGCTTATATGCATGCATAAAACTCCTTCAGTTGATCTTTTACCTCCCCCTCCCAATCCTCTCCAATCTTCTTGTTGTAATTTGACAGTCTGATCGAAGCCTCTCTACCTCTGTATCTATCTTTTTGTTCATCAGGTTATAATGTTCTTTATTATCTATAAATGAATGATGCCATGTGGTATTTTTCTCACTAACTGGCTTATTTCACTTAGTATAATGCTCCTCGGTTCCATCCATGCTGCTGCAAATGGTAAGAATTGCTTATTTTTTATAGCAGCATACTATTCCATTGTGTAAGATGTACCACAGTTGTCTAATCCACTCATCTGCTGATGGGCATTTAGGCTGTTTCCAAATCTAAGCTATATTAAATTGTGTTGCTACGAACAGAAGGGTGCATATATCCTCTCTGATTCCTGTTTTTGGTTTCTTTCTAGAAGTGGTATTACTGGGTCAAATGGAAGTTCCATTTTTAAATTTTTGAGGAAGCACCATACTTTTTTCCACAATGGCTGAACCAAGTCTGCATTCCCACCAGCAGTGAAGGAGGGTTCCTTTCTCTCCTAATCCTCTCCAGCACTTGTTGTTTGTTGATTTGTTGTTGATGAGCCATTCTGACAGGTGTGAAGTGGTGCCTCATTGTTGTTTTGATTTGCTTCTCTTGGATGATTAGTGACTTTGAGCATGTTTTCATAGGTCTCTTGGCTTTCTGAATGTCCTCTTTTTGAAAAGTGTCTGTTTAGGTCCTTTGCCCATTTATTTATTTATTTATTTATTTATTTATTTATTTGATTGAATTGTTTATCTTCCTTTTTTTTTTCTTTT
Organism: Vespertilio murinus; assembly: GCA_963924515.1. NCBI lineage: Eukaryota > Metazoa > Chordata > Mammalia > Chiroptera > Vespertilionidae > Vespertilio > Vespertilio murinus. Next base: position 81,798,208 of record OZ004706.1, read on the forward strand.
TTTAAGTTGTAAGAGTTCCCTGTAAATGTTGGAGATTAAATCTATCAGAGATAACATTGGCAAATATGTTCTTCCATGCAGTGGGCTTTCTTTCTTTATTTTCCCCCCCCAGAAGCTTTTTATTTTGATGTAGTTCCATTTATTTATTTTCTCCTTATTCTCTCTTGCCCTAGGATCTGTGACTGTAAAGATATTGAAATGACATATATTTTAATGCCTATGTAGGATTTTTATGGTTTCCCATCTTACATTCAAGTCTTTTAACCATTTTGAGGTTTTTTTTTGTGTGTGTGTATGGTGTAAGTTGGTGATCTAGTTTCCTTTTTTTTTTCTTCGCATTTATCTAGCCACATTTCCCAGAACCATTTATTAAAGAAGCTGTTTTGACTCCATTGTGTATTCTTGCCTCCTTTGTCAAATATTAAATGGGTATAATGCCTTTGTCAATTTATGGGTCCTCTATTTTGTTCCATTTATCTATATGTCTGTTCTTGTTCTTTGAGAACTGTGGCTTGGTAATATAACTGATGTCTGGTATTGTAATACCTCCAACTTTGTTCTTCTTTCTTTTTTGGGCCTTTTTAAAATTCCAGATGGATTTTTGGAGAGTTTGTTCTAGATCTTTGAAATATGCCATTGGTATTTTAATAGGTATTGCAATGAATCCATGGATTGCGTTAGGTAATATGGACATTTTAATGATATTGATTCTACCAATCCATGGCCATGGTATGTTCTTCTATTTGTTTATGTCTTCCTCTGTCTCTGTTTTCAATGCCCTGCAGTTTTCTGAGTATAGGTCTTTTATATCCTAGGTTAAGATTATTCCTAGTTATCTTAATTTTTTTTGGTACAATGGCAAATGGGATTGTTTTTCTCATTTCTCTTTCTATGAGTTCATTATTGATGTATAAAAAAGCCATTGAGTTCTGGGTTTTAATTTTGTATCCTGCTACATTGCCAAATATGTTTATTAGGTCTAGTAGCTTTTTGATGGAGCCTTTGGGGTTTTCTATGTATAGTATCATGTCATCTGTGAATAAGGACAGTTTTACTTCTTCTTTTTCATTTTAGATGCCTTTTATTTCCTCTTCTTGTCTAATTGCAATGGCTAGTACTTCCAGTACTTTGTCAAACAGAAGTGGTGAGAGTGGGCATTCCTGTCTTGTTCCTGTTCTTAGAGGGAATGGTTTTAGTTTTTGCCCATTGAGTATGATGTTTGCTGTGGGTTTATCGTATATAGATTTTATTATGTTGAGGTATGATCCTTGTACTCCCATCTTGTTGAGAGTTTTTATCAGGAAAGAATATTGGATTTTGTCAAATGCTTTTTCTGCATCAATTGATGATTATGTGATTTTTGTCTACCAGTTTGTTTATGTGATATATTATATTTATTGATATACAGATATTGTGCTATCCTTGCATCCCCAGAATAAATCCCATTTGGTCATGATGTATGATGATCTTTCTGAATTCAATGTGCTAGAATTTTGTTGAGAATTTTAGCATCTATGTTCATCAAGGATATTGGCCTATAGTTTTCTTTGTGGTGTCTTTATCTGGTTTTGGGATTAGAGTAATGCTCAACTCATAGAAAGAACTTGGAAGTGTGTCTTCCTCTTGAATTTTTTGGAATAGTTTGAGAATAATGGGTTTTAGTTCTTTGAATGCTTGGTAGAACTTCCCTGTAAAGCCATCTGGACCAGAGCTTTGGTTTGCTGGAAGATTTTTAACCACTGTTTCAATTCCATTGGTAGTTATCATTCTATTCAGGTTTTTTGATTCTTCTTGATTCAGTTTTGGGTACTTGTATTTTTTTTTGAGAATATGATCATTTCATCTAGATTTTCCATTTTGTTGGGATAGAGTTGTTCATATAATTTTTTCATAATGATTTGTATTTCTGTGGGATCAGTTGTTACTTCACCCATTTCATTTCTGATTTTGTTTATTGGTTCATCTCTCTTTGCTTTTTGGTGAGCCTGGCTAGAGGTTCATCAATTTTGTTTTCTTCTGTTCAAAGAACCAGCTCTTGGTTTTGTTGATCTTTTGTATTTTTTTTTTGTCTTTATGTTGTTTATCTCCACTATGATCTTTATTATTTCCTTCCTTCTGCTTATGCTGGGCTTTTCTTGTTACTCTATATATAACTTTTTGATTTGTAGGGTTAGATGATTTATTACCATTGTTTCTTGTTTTTTGAGGTAGGCCTATAGAACTATGAACTTCCCTCTCAAGGCTGCTTTCAACTGTGTCCCAAAGATTTTGGATTGTGTGTTTTCACTGTCATTTGTTGCCATGATGCCTTTTATTTCTTCTTTGATCTCTCTGGTAATCCAGTCATTGTTTAATATCATGCTACTCTGTTTCCCTGAAAATAAGACAGTGTCTTATATTAATTTTTGCTCCCAAAGATGCGCTAGATCTTATATTCAGGGGATGTCTTATTTTTTCATGAAAAAGAATACAGTACACATTTATTGTTAAATGAAAATAAAGGAAATGTGTTACATGTATATGGTACGGTAGTACAGTAGTTGTCAACACAAACCAGACAAACTGTGAATCCTACAGTATCAAGAATTTACTCATTCACTGACAATCATGTTATCGTGTTCTGGAACATCATCATAACCACCCAATTCCTGAATTTCCTTGTGAATTTCTTGTGACTCCATTTCTTTCAGAATCAGTGGACCAAATCTTTCATTTTTAGCAATAGCACTGTCTTTAAATGAGTACTTCTTGTCAAGGTAGCCTGCTCGCAGTGCATGTGCAATGCAACTGTCAGTGATTTTCTCCCATGAATTCTTCACCCAAGTCACAACTTCCTGCAGTTTAGGTTTCACAAAGTTTCCACGCTTATTTCCCTCCATTCACACAGCAGTGACATCAGGACTCCACGTAACGTCACTGGTTGCTAGATGCCAGTCGAGGCAGCCTTAGGGACCAGTTTATGGTAAATTAATTTTCATTCTGAGACAGAGCCTGGGGGCCTTATTTTTGTTGGGGATGCCTTATATTTCACTCAGAAGGAAACCTGTAAGTAGGTCTTATTTTCGGAGGATGTCTTATTTTCGGGGAAACACAGTATTTAGTCTCCAGGTGTTTGATTTTTTAAAATTGTTTTTATTATAGTTGATTTCTAGTTTTATGCCATTGTGATCTGAGAAGATACTTGGTATGATTTCTATCTTCTTGAAGTTGAAGAGACTTTGCCTGTGTCCGAATATATCATTTAACTTTGAAAACGCACTTGAGAAGAATGTATATTCTGTGGCTTTGCGTGAAATGTTCTGAAGATGTCAATTAATTCCATCTGATCTAGTGAGTCATTTAGGATTGATGTTTCTTTGCTGATTTTTTGTTTAGAGAATTTGTCCAGTGGCGTTAGTGGGGTATTAAAGTCACCTACTGTGCCTATATTGTTTTCAATCTCTCCCTTGATTTCCTCCAGAAGTTTTTTTTTTTTTTTTTTTAATGTGTTTGGATGCTCCTATATTGGATGCTTATATGTTTACCAGAGTTATATCTTCTTATTGGATTGCTCCCTTTAGTATTATGAAGTGGCCTTCCTTATCTCTTGTTATGTCCTTCACTTTGAGATTTCATTTGTCAGATATAAGTATTGCTACCCCAGGTTTTTTTCATTTTCATTCACCTGAAAAATATTTTTTCCATTCTTTTACCATCAGTTTGTGTGAGGTCTTTGTTCTGAGTTGGGTCTCCTGTAGACAGCAGATATATGGGTCATGTTTTATTATTCACTTAGCTACCCTATGTCTTTTGATTGGGGCATTTAAACCATTTACATTTAAAGTTATTATTGATATGTTCTTGTTTGTTGCCATTCTTATTCTTTATGACTGTGTTCCTTCTTCTCTTCCTATTTCTTCTTTTTACAGCAGACCCTTTAGCATTTCTGGCATTGCTGATTTGGTGGGGATAAACTCGCTTAGTCATTTTTTGTCTGTGAAGCTCCTGATTTCACCTTCAATTTTGATTGATAGCCTTGCTGGGTACAGTATTCTTGGATCCAGACTTTTCTTTTGCATAACTTTGCATATTTAATTCCATTACCTTCTGGCCCGATGTATTTCTGTTGAGAAATCAGTCACTTGTCTAATGGGGGATTCTTTGTAAGTCACTTTCTGGTTTTATCTGGCTGCTTTTAAAAATATATATTTTATTTATTTATTTATTTATTTATTTATTTATTTATTTTTACCTAGAGGGAGGGAGAGGGATTAGAAACATCGATGAGAGAAACATTAATCAGCTGCCTCCTGAACATATTGGGGATGTGCCCACAACTGAGGTATATTCCTCTGTCTTAAATAAAACCAAGGGTTGACAGGTGTTAGTCTTCAGGCCAACACTCTATCCATTGAGCCAAAGTGGCTAGGGCTCTCTGGCCACCTTTAAGTTTCTTACTTTGTTATTGGTGTTTGCCAATTTAATTATAATGTGCTTTGGCATTGGCCTTTTGGGGTTCATTTTGCTTGGGACTCTGTGAGCTTCTTGACTTGTGTGATTTTTTTTCTTCCCTGTATCAGGGAAGTTTTCTGTCATTATGTCTTCAAACAGGTTTTATATTCCTTGCTCAGTTTCCTCACTTTCTGGCATCCCAATTATGCAGATGTTTTTTTGTTTCATGTTATCCCAAAATTCCCTTAGGCTCTCCTCCTGTTTTTTAAATATTTATTTTCTAGATGCTGCCCTGAGTATGTATTTTTTCCTGTCTGTCTTCTAGCTAACTGATGTGGTCCTCCATTTCTTCTAGTCTACTATTGATACTTTCTATTGCATTCCTTATTGCCATGATGTCATTTTTCATTTCTTCTTGGTTCTTTTTCATTTCCTCTTGGTTCTTACACATATTGTTGAATTTGTCTTCCAACCTTTTCAGTAACCTAATGACCATTTCTCTCAATTCCTTTTCAAACATGTTGCTTGACTCCGTTTAGTTTACTTCCTTTTCTGGTGTTGCCTCCGATGCAGGCTATTTCTTTGTCTCCCCATGACCTCTCCTTAGTGGGTGTCTGGTTATGTAGCTCTCTCTCTCTCTTCTACATTGACTTAAAGGCACAAAATACAACACAATAAGGCACAACATACAAGGCACTGAACACAAATGTATTCAAGATACTAATAACCTCAAATAAAAGTGACCACCAGAGAAAAGAGGATTAGGGGATAAAAAAAAGTGCAAAAATGATATTGAGAAAAGGGGAAAAATAAGAGAGAAAAGAAAGAGAATAAAAAAGAAAGAGGAAAAACTATTTATATGGGGAGAAAATTTCAATAGAACAACTAATCCAAAAACATGCAAACAACTAATACCCCAATATGAATGCCCAGATACAAAGAACAGCTAATAACAAGTGAAGAGAGAAACAAAGAAGCAAAAGAGAGAAAGAGAGAGAGAGAGAGAAAAAGAGAGAGAGAGAGATGCCCTTTATTTCTTCTTCTTATCTGATTGCTAATCAACATTTAATCAACAACAATAGGTCAGAGAGAAAGAATGGCAAAATAAAACAAGAAACAAAAATACACAACAAAAAACAAACAAACAAAAAGGAACAGAGAAGTGTGCATGGATTTGGAGCAGGGGATCAGAAATTAGATATGTAAATAAGATGAATTTTTAACAGGAGGTAAAAAGAAGGAATAGGGAAAATCTAAAATAGGAGTAGGGTAAGAGAAACAGGATAACAGATGGGGGAAAGTGAGGAAGATAGTGTTGGCATAAAGGTAAAGTTGAGATAGAGTAAAATGATGCTAAAGAAAAAATGAAAATGGAATGTAGCATACTAATCCCAAAACAAAGTAAAATAAAATAAAATAAAGAAAAAATAAAGTTTAAATTAAAAAAGGTAAAATAATAGTAGAAGTAATATTGATTAAAAGTAAAATATAATAATTAAAAAGATAAAATCAAGTAAGAAAAGAATAAAAATATTAGTTTCTTAATAAAAGATAAAAAATAAAAATGTGCACTAGTGAAGTTCATTCACTTCCTGTACTGTTCTGTTTGGCATGCCTGTTTCCTGTCAGGTATTCAGACAGAATTAAAATTTCCTGCATTCCACTGCTCCTCTGGATTGTAAGTCACAATTCTTTTTCAAGCAGGCAGTATTTCTTTGTTTCTCAGTCTGCCTGTACTTGTATTTACACAAGAGTCAGTTTGTGATTCAACCCTTGGATGACAGTGTTTCTGTATTGACATCTGGGACTATAAGTCCTCTCTACCCAGTATTTAGATTTTGTTTTCCCTGTCACACTTAATACTGGTTTGGGGGAGTGGACTGCTCCAGAGCTGATTTTTCTGACTATCCTCGCCCCCCATTATTCCCAGGTCCCACAAAAACAACTTTCCCCTTCAGTCTCTAAGAGTGTTTTTAATTGGGTGATCCTATGTCCTGGGCTTAGTAATCAAAAGCAAAGATTTAAAGAGAAAAAAGAGCCAGAATAAGTACAGGAATTTGTGACTTTTTCGCCCCGGCACTGTGCACGACTCTGTGCACATCTTCTTCCCCTGGCAGAGTGCAGCTGGTAAAACTTCTGACTGCCTTTTTGTGTTCAGCTATGGGTTTATCTCTAGAGTTCCCTTCTGCCATCAGCCCTGTAGACCCCCTTCCACGTTCATGGACTATGCTGGTCCCAACAGCTGCAGATTTTGTGGGGTGCAGACTTTCTCTGAACCTCTAGATCCTGCTGTGCTCATTTCTCCCTCAAGTGTGGATTGCAAACCTCACCTTTCTCTGGGCAAAATCTAACCTTTCTGTGAGAAGGTGCAGAGCCCCACCGAGTCTGCATATTCACGCTGCTTGAGACGCGGTGATCATGGGTTGGCAGCTGGACCCTGGGTGTTGTGGTTATAGGGTCCTGGAGGTATTTGATTCTTCTCGGTTGAATGTAAGGCTAGGCTCTGATCATAGCCACTCTCCCCTTCAAGATGGTGTTGTCTCTGTGGCAGAGCCTGTTGTTTTGGGAGAGATTTCAGCAGCAGTGGAGGCTGTCCAGTCTGGGGAGTCTGCTCCGGCAGTCCCCAATAATCCCTTGGAATATAGCTGTCCCTCACTCACAAATAGACACTCCACATACTCTCCTTTTGTTCTCTCATTCACATACTATCTTGCAGATTGCCTTCCTCTCGGCAGCCGTCCTCTTCCCTCTCAAATGTATTTTTATTTATTTCAGAGAGAGGAAGTAAGAGAGGAAGATAGGAACATGAATGATGGGAGAGAATCATTGATTGGGTGCCTCTTCCATGCCCCCTGCTGGGGATCAAGCCCACAATCTGGAATGGAACCAAGACCTCCTGGTACATAGGTTAATGCTCAACCACTGAACCACACAGGCTTGGTAAAAACTTTTAAGTTCTTCCTGTAATTCTGAAGGATACCAGTTTGAATCAATAAATATTACAAAGTATTTCTTAAGTTGAAAAAAGGTATTACTCAGATATAATACATCAGAATAAAGACTTAGAGCTTTCATAAATTGGAATTCTTTTTATTTTTGTATTTTCAAGAGCACTAATATAAGTTAGTGATGAAATAATTCTTAGAAATAGACTAAAAACAATTGTAATGCTTGGCAACTTGGTAGACACTTTTAATTAATTTATTCTGAAAAACATTACCGCACTTGGGAGCTCAATCAATTCACCCTCAGGGAACTTAATAAGATGTTTACTCTGGACTTGAGGTTGGTGATCCTACTTTGGTTCCATCTCTTCCTGATGCTGCTCATTATCCCCCTCTTCCTTCTGTAAGCTAGTTCCAGGACTCTGATACCTCAGACTAGTTCATATAACTGGAAACTCTCAAATAATAGTTTTGAAAATACTCATTGCATAAGGTAACAGGAATTGGAGAAACACAGTGAGATAGTCAGCATGACCTGCTTCAATGGGTGCATTTTTATGTATATACATGTGTCACCACCAACGAACAGTTAAATGTTTATTTTAAGATGCTACTATCTGAAGATATGAAGAAATCTGGTACCTTAGTTAGCATTGCATTGAGGGTGACACCCACATAGTGGTATAAGGAATAGTCCAAGTGCAATGCTTTGGTGTAGATGCAGAGACTGGAGATCTGAGAAATCACCAAGATCATTCTGATCCTGTCAGGTCTCCACTGCCCCCTCCACTTGTCTGCTCCTCTTCAGAGGAAGGTCACCTCCCTAAGTGGTTCCAACTGCTCCCTCTGCAGGTGTGAAGACTGGCAGAGGAGAATGTCAGAATTCTTCCACATGGGCATAGTGAGTAGTGTGCTGAACATCCCCAAAGTTTCTTTTTACTGACTTTATACCTTCCTTTCAGGTGGCCTTTCAATTATTTGTTGTCCTTTTCATCTCAGTCATTCTCCGTAGGACACAGCAGAGCTTTAAGAAATGAAATAAAGACTTTTGTCTATCATAGTTTACTTAAATCACCACAGGATAGGATAATGTGGCATGTTTATTGTAATTGAATAGGTATTTCTTTTGTTTAACTCCCATAAATGATTCATTTGCAAACCTCACAGTGGGCACACATTCTTAGTAGCCATCCACATTTCAGTTTCTATTTTAGGTAAGCTGTGTGTGAGTGTGTGTGACTGTGAGACTGTGTGTGTGTGTGTGTGTGTGTGTGTGTGTGTGTGTGTGTGTGAATGTGCAAAAACAAGGCAGACTACGAGAGGCAGCCTTGATAATGGAAAGAACTCTGGATTTGGATTCAGAAATTTTAGGTATGTGTTAAAATGTGGTTTTACTGTTTCTTAACTGTGTAAACTTGGAAGTTCCTTTGGGCTTTTATTACTCTGTCTAAAATTGAAACATATTCAACTCATATTTACTGAATATCTTCTATGTGCCAGACATACAATGAGGTAACAGTAATAATGTTTTTCCACTGGCATCACTGAGTTGTTAAAACAATAAATGAAATGTGATATGTTAGCAAGATTTGCAATCTCACTGAAGTTTTCTAACTGACATAATTACATGGCAAGTATGAATAGTGATGCAAATCATGAGTATTCAAAGGCACCAACACAGATGAAGATACATACTCTGTCCTACAAGAATTTGAAGGAGCTAATGAAGTAAGGATAATGAAGGATGGCTAGACCACACATAAGCAGAAACCTGGGCAGAGAGAATAACATCCAAAAAGAAATTGGTCCCTCTGATTCTCTTTGGCAAGTAGAATTCATATTCTCTGGAAACCAAATTGTTTATTGATTCTCCAGGGACTGCTTCTTGCTGAAACACGAGCAGTGATTTCATTATAGTTGAAGTTTTCATTTTGTTTCATAGGTTGGCTGCCCATGTTTTCTTCAATAATATTCTGGTCTTTGTAGTGAATGCTTCATTTGGCCATGGAGGGGAGGCTCGTGCCCCCTGAACACTTCCTGGCTTTGCTGTCAGCCTTTGATGGTTTCTCCAGCCATTCCCTAGGCCTGTAATACATCCATGCCACTTGTCTACAGAAAGTTTGAAAGTAGTGAAGTTGATCTAAACATTTTTGTGAACAACTGAGCAGTAAGTACAGTTTCAAAGCTGCAGCAGCTGTTTGTGTCTTTGCTTTGCAATCTGGTGTCTTAACTGGAATCCTTTATGTCAGAACATAATCTACTTAAAAAGTTTCCATTTGTGTCACAAATAATAAACTTGATGGGTCTTTACAACATCCAAACGGCCACTTTAAGCTGTCTTGTTAGATGATAGTCTTCTTTACCTAATGAAGAAATAGGAAAAGCAATCCCTTTAGGTTTCTCATGAAATACTCATTCTTTGGTATGATGGTTAAAAATGTAATCTACCATATTCATAGCATATAGAATTATTAAATATAAAACGTGACACTAAGGTATATCCTATAGTTTATGTTTAAAATGTGCTACTACATGTTTTAAATAAGTTATAAGATGTTCCCCTTTCCCTCCCCCGACACACAGTTTAAGAAGATAGAGAATTCTCCAATAAAATCTGTGCCTGGTGGTTTGAAGTTTAATAACCCCAACCCACCAGGACTGAATCAATAGCTCAGCCTTTTTCAATTTTCTTCTTCCTCCTCCACATTGTCTGGCTTTATGAATTACTCATCTCCATCTAATCTGCGTCAACATCTTTAAGCACTCATTTGTATTTGCCCAGACCTCAGGCAAGGATCTGCTCCTTTGCCTTTCTGCTCTGGTTGGAGGCTAGGCAGTTCCATCATCCTACTACCTATTCAAAAGTGAAAGCAGATCCAAAGGGGCCATGGACCGTTTTAACATCAAACAAAGGGCACCTTCCCAACCCCAGTTTTTGATACAGTTAGAGACAATAGAGTTGCCACCAACTTGCAGTGATTAATGCTATCTTTATTAACTGGTTGAACTGAAGACAAAAAAATGGCCATTTGGCCTCATTCCTCAGCAACCCATTCCAATGGAAACGTCTTTTGGGACTAGGGTCAATTGCTGGACTTGAACTAGTTTCTGACTTTGGACTAGTTTTGCTTCTTTTAAAAAATATATGTTTTTATTGATTTTAGAAAGGAAATGAGAGGCAGAGAGAGATAGAAACATCAATGATGAGAGAGAATCATTGATTGATTGCCTCCTGAAAGCTCCCTACTAGAGACTGAGACTGCAACCCGAGCATGTGCCCTAATCAAAATCAAACTGTGACCTCCTGGTTCATAGGTCGAAGCTCAATCACTGAGCTACCTGGCCGGGCAAATTTTCTTCTTAGAGAAACAATAAAACGCATAAAGGATCAATATAGTTGTTGCAACAAAAAGTTTCATGAATGGTTCAGTAGTAATTAGACAGAATTTGTAAATAGGAGGATAAATATGAACAAATAAACCAGAATATATAGCCCATAGAGCAAAGAGACTGTAATTGTCATATTTTAAATGTGAATCCCAGAAGGAACAAAAAAGAGAATGAGGAGAGGCAATAAGAGGATAGGTGATAGCTGAGATATTTTCAGTTCTGATTATAGACTTGAATCATTGGAGACTAGAAACATATTATTCTAATCAAGAGAAATAAAAAGACATCTATGCTTACTTATATTGTAGGGGCACTGAAGCGAGCCAAATGCAGAGAATATCTAAAATGATTCAGGGAGAAAAAACAGGAACACTAATTGGACTGATAGCAACCATAGATGCCATGTTGAGTCACTGTAGTTGTCAATCCTAAACAGTTTAGCCAGCAAAACTGTATTTTAAGAACCAGAAAGAAAAACATTTTTAAATAAACAAAAATTAAGTTTACCACTAAAAGGCTCTAACAAAAAGAACTTCTAAAAGCTTTACTTAGAAGGAATAAAAATGATTCCAGAAGAGATGTCTGAGATACACTAAGAAATGTGAGCAAAGGCAGTATAAAATATGAACAATGTCTATTTTGTGGGGCAAAATAACAAGACAGAACTAAAATGTTGAATGACAATTGTTTATAACTTTGTAGGATGGTGACAAGAGTTAAGCATTCTATGGTTTCTGAACTCTTTGTTTGGAGAGTTAAGATAATGATTAACCTGAGACTTTGATAGATATACCAAAATTCTAAGGGAAGAATGGAAAATAATTCAGCTAAAGCAATGGGAAAAAATAAAAATAAAAACCAAGGTAAGATAAGAAAAAAAGCATAGACAAAACAGGACAACTAGTAAGCACAGAATAACATAATAGAAATGGATCAAAATATTCCATACAGTAAATATAAATAGACTAATTCCATTAGCAACAAAACAGATGATCAGACTAGATAAAAATAAGATGTAGTTGTATACTGTTTACAAAAGACAAACCTAAAATATATGGAAGTTCCACAAATGTATACTGGAAGACAGGTGCAAAAATGTTCCTGAAAACATTGTTTTTTATGGAAGCAGATAAAAAAACTGGATACAACCCAAATCATATATTCTTCTTCAGGAAAAATGTTTAAATACATTGTGGCATATCAATTCATTGTTACAATACAATCAATGAAAATAAATGAATGGCAATCACACAGATCAACATGAATGAATCACAAAAAAATATTGGATATACAGCATATTTACAAATTCCAAACATCCAAAATACAGAGTTTACTTAATACATATGAAATAAAGCCTACTGAAACTATGAAATTCATATCTAGAAAATTGTCTCCATTTGGGTGGTGATAGAAGCAACTACCTGCACCAGTTTTATGGACACATGACTTGCACAGTCTAACAGGGCCCTGTGTTTAGAAAGACCCTATACTTGGTTTAATGCTTTGCTGTCATCATCTTGAAATTCTTGATAATTTTAAACAAGGGACCCTGCATTGTCAGTTTGCAAATGTTAATGCCAGAGCCATTTCCTATAATACTACTTATCAGGATTATTCAGGCACAAGAGTCACATAATCACTGCTCAGGTGGAATTCAATATTCTTTTTATATGGTTGTGATGGGGAAATCGGTCTGAGTTGTTATGTAGTTATACTTAAGCATATGCTTTGACTCTATAAAACCCTAGTGAGTAATATCAATTTGAGGGAAAAGAAGAGACCTCTGTATTTCTTTACACAGTTGGATATCCAGCTGCTCTTGTTTTCATACTGCAAGAGCATTTCTTTGCAAACTTGTTAGCTCCTGCATTATTTGGAGGCTCTGCTTTTTAAAAGCAGGCAGCATTTAAAAACTACAGGGCAGAACCTATCTGATTCCATGGCTGTCACCAGCAGCTGGTGCACCCAGCAGCCTCTGAGGAACTGGGCTGCCCTGTAGCCACCGTGGATATTGTGCAAACACAGCACATCTGCTCTCGACAGTGGCTCACTGAGCTTGTGTGACTATAGAGGCCAATGCACCATTCATGTGAGGTTTGGCAGCTTCAAAATTCACACGTAGAGACAGCTGGTGAAATAGTTTGTTAAGTGATGCACTCCCTTCTCATCCAGCCACCTGGATGATTCTGAGAGGCACAATGTGACCATCATTCTTGAATACACTGTGTGGTAGCCAGCATTGGCCAAACCTTCTTGGGAGTTTTCAAAGGCAATTCAACATGTTCAATTTTTCCAGACCTCTCAAAAAACTCTTGGCTGTTTCAGCTTCATTATATCTTTTAAGTGCCTCTGTACTCTGACCTTCAGTCCCATGGTACTATCATATCATTTTGCTTCTGCTCTCTCAAGTGCAATGAAGTACAGGGACTCTGATATTATGCATTAATTCCTCCAGTCACTCAATAAATATCTTAAATTTTAACTTTCACATGCACATCTTCAAGACTTGGTCTATTTTTGCCTCTTTTTTTCTCTTTTCTTTTTTTTCTGGTGACTCTGATTTATGGGGTTTAAGGATTTACCTTACCTGCATTTATTCTTTATGACATTGTTTTCCAAACACTGATCCACTCCCTTTATTTTTTCACCAATCCAATCATGACCTTTTCTGTTTTGCAGTGAATCATGTAATATGTTGTACTCCTTAGAGGTTTCCTGGGGAATTTTGGAATGGCAGAAATTAAAATGAAATACAACTTTAAAAAAGTACAATTCATATTAAAAGCAAGCTTCACCTGTACATGTTACTCTAAATTACAGTGATCTACCTAGTAAAGAGCAAATGAATATCTACTGAAAAGTATTTGACACTTTTTTTCTGAAAATGCAAGTTGCGTGGCAAAATGTCCTACAGAATGTTTAGGTAGCTAGAATCATTATGTCACTCTTTAGTCAAATTTGGTGAGTCTAGGTAGTCTTAGTGTCAGAAGTCTTGGCCTGAGTTCAGCCAATGATAAGTTGAGCACTTGTTATGCACAAGGCATTAAGGGGCATATACAAAAAGTGGAGGATATACTTGCCTCCAGCGAGGAGCTTAAACCTCATTGCAAAGACCTGTACATATAACAGGAAATTAACAACACAAAGTAAAATGGCCAATGAATCATTTGGGTATTAAGTGCAGTAGGAAAGAAAAAAAGAGAGACTGATTATTGATGTCTGGGATCATGAGAGAAATATAGGGGCAAAGGGCATGTCCCATATTTAATTAGACTCTCTTTGGAGCCAGGTAAACTTATTACTTCTGCAGACAACTAACTCCATAGAGAGAAAACATTTGGATTACTCCATTCATTACTCTTCCTGGCTTGAGACAGATTTATTTTGAATTACTGTTGGATGTTTTCCTCTTTCCGTGTCTTAAAATAAGTGCACATTTGCTCAGTTTAATTGCTTATTTGTATTATTGGAAGATTATGTGAATGAAATTTCTTCTAAGAATTGAGATCTTATTTTGGGTTATGTGGTCTTCTTTATTGTTAATAATGAATTTGATTCATTATAAGCTAATTATAGCCACTTCAGGAAAAAGGAGTTATTGAAGGTCAGGACATTGTAGTGTCTAGAAACAGATGGGCCCAAGTTTGAATCCAACCTTTTCTACTAACTGTGCTGTGTGACTCTATTTCATTTATTTAGTCTCTTAGCCTCAGTTTCTTTAGCTAATAAATGAGGACAGATTTCACTTAATATTTTTTGGTAGGGTTTATTTTAGATAAAGTACCTATGTGCCACTTCTGTTTGGGTCAAAGAAGGAAGGTATCATATATATATACTAGCTATTATTATTATTGTACTTTTAAAATGAGCCAATTCATTTTATGTATGTGAGGAGACTTCTATTGAAACACAAAACGAGCCTGTAATTTTAGGAAATATTTTAAGGTCATTGGATTAAACTAAAGGCTTTTTAATGTTAATGCTTCCAAAAATTGTACTGACTAGAGAACATTGTCTTTATTTCGTGTTGTTTAGATCTTAATGGTACTTCATGGGTGGTCTGCCAGTTGAGTTTCTTGTCTATGTTTTTAAAGAAGAGTATCTATAATTCTTAAAATGGGTATTTTGCCAATTTTCACATGCCTTGTTTTTTCTTCTCAAATCAACATGTCTTCGTATTTATACAATTCAGAGTTCAAACAACATTCATTACACTGCTGTCGCTGAACCTAAAGACAACCCAAACTTGTTATGCCCAAATATAAAACATGATCCAACTAAGTGAGCAGATGTGTTGCATGAGCAAAGCCTCACCATGTTGTTCCTATTTATTGTCTGCCTTGTTTGGAGGGCGTGCCTGGTGCTGTGAGGTGGTGGATAAAGGCTCTTGCCAATTGCACTTAGTTAATGAAACATTTTATGCACATCTTGTTCTTCTGTTCTGTTGCATTGCCCTTGGGTGACAGAATGGTTTTTAGGAAGTTTGGTTAAACTTGTCAAGCCTTTGAAATGACTTTAAAAATGTTTTGTAGTTACAAAAATAATTGTGTTTATTTCAGAAAATGAAACATGCTTTCTTAATTTGGAGCTAAGATGATGAGCTTTTAAAATGCAGGGTGTTCAGCAAAATTCCAACCAGCTTTTAAAATTTACACTGAGTTTTTCTAATTGTTTTTGTGCTTATTTTCTACCCCTTTCTGCACCTTCCCCATATAATAAGAATGAGAAAACACAAGCACTTGTCTGTGGAAAGTAGGTCCAGAGTCTTCTATCATCCAGAAGTTTCCATGAAAATAAAATTCAAAAACAGAGGAGCTGTGTGGCTAACATTTCTTAGTGGGCCCTTTCCTTACCTGGGGATCACTCCTGGGTGTTTGGGGAGGTAGACAGGCTGCCCATCCGCATGAATTTCAAGGGGTTTGTTTACTTGGTGTTCCACCCTTATTCCTTAGGGTTACTTACTAGTATTTCCAGCATGTGCCCTAGAATTATTTATTCGTTCTTAATAGTAAAAAGACTCTTTGGACATGATTGACATTTTAGAAAAGAATGAACTACACTTTTTGTACCAGTTCAGCCTGGTTCTCTTAGTAACACACTCTCTTCCCATTTCAGTATTGCCAAAAATTAAAAAAAACCCTCTTTTCCCATCTTTCCTATTTTCCATTGGCCTGTGGTATGTTTCTGTACTCATGACAGAAGACAGTTGGCACTAGTCAATATTCGCCCACAGCTGACTAGTACTACCCAGTGACAGGGTGTGGGGAAACACAAGAGCATATTATATCATAGGAATGAATTGCTTGGTTCAGCCTCTGATTCTGTTACTTACTCCCTGTGGTAATGGATCAGTTCCTAATTTATATTTTCTTACCTGTGCAAATAAGGATGCCATTTAGTGTCTTTCTCAAAGGGCTGTGTTTTAAGACAAGAGCAAAATTACCAGCTACTTCCTCTTCATGTGCTGGGCTTTGCTTAACTTAAAAAAATTATGATGCAATGGAAGTTCTAGGAGATGATGACACAGACAATAGCCAGAGATCTCTGGGTGCTTCTTTCAAGGAGCCCATTAAGTACAGTGTTACTCACTCTGCCTTCAGTCCTCTGCCAAAGGTGTGATTCTTTTTGTCTGGGGCAGGAAAAGACCCCTGAGTGGGCTCACCTGGTGGTGAGTGTGGCCCCCTAAGTGTTTGAGTACAGCCCACAGTCAAGCTCTATAGTAATGCCCTGTGTTTAGAAGGTTTAGAACTACTGAGTCTGAAGCCCAAACTGTGGACCCTTAGTAACATGTAACCATAACTCATATCATGTGAGGCAGGATCACAGCTGACGTCTAAACACAACTTATTTTCCTGCTGAAAAAAAAAAAGTAGGGCAAGAGTTTATTTTTCCTTTTTACTTAATTCCTTAATTGAAAAATTAAAAAAGTAAACAAGTATAATTTCATAATTTCTAGACAAGGCGGCTTTATGCAAGAGATTCTGTAGGTATTAACATGTTCTCCAATTGCCATGTAATTTATCTTTGGGTAATGGGACATGCATATTTTACTTAATAGTTCTCATTTCTTAACCCTGTGTATTCTACATGAGGATAGCAGAGAGTTTACATAAAATGTTGTTTTTATGGTTAAACGAGGTTACACATCCCCAGCACTTTGCATGGTGCCTGGTCCCTACTAGACTCAGAAGTATAAATAAAGACCCCTACCCTCACTGTGTCTTCCCAGCACATCAGAGTTTCTGTTTAAATACCAACAGTGGTATGTTCTCAAGCTTTCTATCTGCTGTTCCTCCAAGTTCTCTTTAACGACTATAGGTTTCTCAACTATAATTTTTAGTATAGCACTGGTTCACTTTTAATTTGCTATCTCATTAACTGCCAACTATGCTACAACTGCTACTGTGTAAACATTCTGTGTAAAACACCTGCTTCAAACCACTTTCTGTTGTTGTGGAGAGAGAAGTTCTTAAAGGTTTTAGACAAAGAACACAAATTAATTTAAAAAATAACATGTAATACTTTCCTCTGTTTCTAAGACTCTGTTACCCATTAATTCCTTCTCTCTTTTTTTAAAAAAATGTATTTTATTGATATTTTAGAGAAGAAGGGAGAGGGATAGAGAGTTAGAAACATCGATGAGAGAATCATTGATCAGCTGTCCCTTGCACACCCCCTACTGGGGATGTGCCTGCAACCAAGGTACATGTCCTTGACCGGAATCGAACCTGGGACCTTTCAGTCTGCAGGCCGAGGCTCTATCCACTGAGCCAAACCGGTTTCGGCAATTAATTCTTTTTCTTAACTCAACCCCCCCAAATGTTGCCTTGTTAAAGACTTTCTGTGTAATTATTTTATGTTTACTTCTATGTGAACTTATATAAATTATGCAGATTACCACTCTTGTCACTATGAAGGATGCACATATATTCAGTTTAGTAAAGGATCTCCCAGACAGCCTCCTCCCACCCCTAAGCAAACACCAGTTTGTAATAAGACTCTGGATTGGTACCAGGCCTTCCCCTTAAAGTAAGTAAAGCATGTACGTCTTAACTACAAAGCTGGTTGATGTAACATGATTTAGCAGAACACTTTGAGTTCATATAATACTATGCTTAAAATGAAAGAATGGGATTGGCTATGGCTTCTTGTTTGGATTTTTTTGGCCTGGTCAGTTCAGTTCACAGTTCCCTTCAATGTAAATTAGAACCCCATTAGCTGCCTCAGAGTCTCACACTGACCCATATGTACTTGTTGAGGATCCATTGCCTCCTGTGGAACCTGCAGCATCACTGGGAGGCCTGGCCAGGAGGTGACCTCAAGATTTGCCTTTTTCTCCCTCCAGGGATTACTAGTCTGTGTGAAGACTAATTTACTAGAAAGAAAACCCTTAATCAGACTAGTGGCATACCTATAAAAACCAATATTTTGGGGAAGCAAAATGATCAATTAAATAAATAGGGATACATTTACAAAAGTCTCAGAATCAGATTAAACTGAATTTCTATGTTGAAACAAGCACAAACACGGTCCTACATTCCCAGATCTGGTAATCTTATTAATGAGTAGCTGAGAAAGAAGAAAGAAAATGGAATAATTCTATGATATTTTTTAAACCTAGAGTTAAAGACTTAGTCATCTGTCTATTGTTTGAAAATAGCATGTATACACATCAAATGTTTTAAGAAGGTGGTTAACGGCCGAACGGTGGATAACTGCAGAACTGGTCTCTCCACATGGGTACTTATTCTAACTCAAACGTGGGAAAAATACATGAAAGGTGTTTTGAGGTTCCAGGAGTACTTAGAAAAGGAGACAGAACTAGAATTGAACTCGTACTTGGGGACAAGAGAATAGAGCTAGGAAAACATATGGGGTAAAAACAACTCAAGAAGAGTGAGGAAATCGAGCCTGAAGGCTAGCAATTTCATGAAGATTGTGTACACCAAGCATGCCAAATCTCGGCCCTCGGGCCACATGCAGCCCACAATGAATATTTTTGTGGCCCAGCCACAAGAATGGTATGTAAGAAACATTTTAATAAAAAATTCATAACTTAATTTTTACAATATCCTGTTATACATAATTATTAATAACAAACAACAAGATTCGCTAATGACCAATTATTATAATTGTGTTGCATTTATTTCTCTTGCATGCCTTATGCACAGGCCCACCATTTCTCTCCACTAATACTAGCAGGGAATACTTTAGCAGCTGATTGCCACGTCATTAGTCTTGTACTTACTTGTTTGGTGTGTGCAACAGGAAATATTTCACTTTTGGAGAACAAAAAGTAGTTTTTTTCCATTATGCTTAGTGATTCATGCAGTTATTCAGTGTCTGATAATGTTCAAGAAAAATATTAATTTTTATTAAAATATGCTATTATTTTATATTAATGATTAACTCATTTATTTCAGCCTTTTGTATTCAATATGTCTCTATCAAAATAAACCTGTGTTTCTATGAAAATTGAATCTTTTGTGTGTTTTTTTGTGGCCCACATAAACTTAAACCTTGTTTATTTGGCCCATGTTAGCCTTTGAGTTTGACATGCTTGGTGTACAGAGTCAGCACTGGAAAGTTCTTCTCTAATTCACAAACCTCTTGTAAGTACCCATTGTGTTCTAGTCATAGTGTAACACTTGGTCTAGGAAAAACATCTACCTTTACTCAAATGCTTTGTAGTATCCAAAGGAAAGAAAACATTTAAACAAATAAGAAATATGAACCTATGCGGTGTAATAGTGGATAGAGGAAGATGGCTCAATGAGGCCTTGGGAAGAAGTAAGCATTAAAAGAGAGCAGAAAAGGCTTCATTGAGAAATCAGAGAACTTAATGGAATGTAGCCTTCAGGAAATCAGCCAAGAGGTCTGAATATAAACACTCTATTTATCATGATCCACTAATCTTGGGTTAAGCAAGTTAGGCGAAAGAGATTCTGAGTGTTCCTCAGTCATGCCCCTCTATTATTTTCTAAAAAGAACTTTGGAAGGGACTTCAGAAGGCAGCCAGGGAAATTTGATTATAGATAGTCAAATTTCAGCGCCTGAGATTGGCCAAAGACAAAGATTCCATATAAGAGATCTCTTGTAGATGATTTAAACACAATAACCATCAGCTCCAATTATATACTAGAATCACCTGGGGATCTTTTATGAGAATATTTTCACAACTGGATCCTTCTCCTAGCGTTTCAGGAGAGAGGCTTAAGCACATCGTAAAGGTTCTTTCAGAGACTTCAGAGTGCACTCAGGTAAAAATCATAGATTTAAAGTAGTTGGTCAGAAGCACAAAAAAGGAGAAAGGAAGATCTCCTCGCAAACAGATTGGGTCTGTGGTTTTCAGATCCAAGCAGGCATTGGCATCACCTGATATTAAAACAGGCTGCTGGACCCGCCCTTGGAGTTTCTGACTCATTAGGACTGGGGTGAGGTCCAAGAATTTGAGTTTCTCACTCATTTTCAGGCAATACTGATGTTGCTGGTCCACATTTTAAGAGCCATTAGGCTAGGTCAACTGTCCTCACTCCGGCTGGATAAAGAAGGAAGACTTGTACTTTGGGGCCATACAGGCATGGTGGTCCCACTAGCTAGGCCCTAGGTCTCACTGGCATTGTGGCAGCTCAGGGAACAGCAGTTGTGGTCGGTGCTAGGCGTGATATAGAATCTTGCTACTTAAACAGGGGTTCTCAGAGCATCAGCATAGGCATCACCTGAGTACTTGTGAAATATCTAGTCTCCGGCCCTGTGACATCTGGCCTCCTGTCTGTAGCCAACTGCCTGTAGGAGGAGCCAGGATGAATCTGTCCCAGAGGTTCTGTGCTATGTCTGGGGCCCACACCCTTAGGTGCAGTTGGCAGGCCTCAGCATAGTTCTCACAGGCCCACAGGTTAGCAGGTGTGGGTCATGCAAAGGGCCAGGCAGGTTTCCAAACAGGGCAGATAGTGGTTGGATGGTGCTGGCCTTCCTCACCTGGTAAGGATGGCACAGGCTTGAGCATTGTCTTCTGCCGGGTTTCTCATATTCTTCTGAAGAACCTAGTAAATTTTTCACGTCTGCCACCATGCCAGCTGTCATGTCCAGCATGGCCTCAGGTGACTCTGGGTGTCAGCTCCCTTGCCTCGGACAGGACCAGGGCTTCCATCACAGTGTCATGGGGCCAGGACAATGCCTGAGGTCCCTTTAAGCCTGGCTCAGTGTGGGTGTTTCTGGGAGCCTGTAGCTGGCATGGGCGGCAGCACAGAGCCAGCTACCATAGAAACATTCAAATTCCAATGAGGAAATTAAGTGAAAACTCTGGCCCTGGCTTGCGAGGACAATGCCCCTGATGTCCTCCTTCCTGATACAGAGTAGTGTACCTGGGGTCCCAGGTAAGCCCCAAGAAGACACAGATGTTGACCAGGTTGGTGAGGCCGGACAGACAGGTCTCTGCTTAGTCCTCACAGGACACTGGCACAGGTCTGCACAAAACAGCCCCCTGGGCAGTCAGTTTGTACTTGGTCTTGTTGCTCACCTTGGGCAGTGTGAACGCCTCCAGCTGCCACTCAGATGCATTGAGCGTGGTGTGGCCGCCCTGCTTGTCAGGTGCCTGTGCCAGGTCCCAGGAGACCTGGCAGGTTCAGGCAGCAGGTGCTCAGCACGTGCAATTCCCGGAGGGCGACCACAGGCGTGTGGTGCAGGAGCCACCCCTCCTTGTCCAGCACCGCTAGTCCTCCTACTGCTTCCTGCCTCCCCCACCTCCTGAGCGTGTGTGAACAATGGAGCCTATTGGTGCCATGGTGGGTTCAAGGTCACCACTTCTGAAGGAATGCACCAGCAAAGTAGAGGCAGGCATGATGCCTGAGACGGAGATGTTGGCTGAGTGGTCGAAGACACGCTGCACTGGCTTTATCCCCAGGTCCTGGGGGCAGGCCTGCTCCAGCATTAACTGTGGAGGTGGTGAGAAGTTGTGAGACTGTAAATGTATTTTGAAGATATTAACTTTCTCATATCAACCACTGAGCCTGGTGCCGGAGTGAAGACAATTGTCTTGACATGAGTTGCCATGACTCAGGAAACAGAAAGATATGGAAACTACACATAGGGAACATCAGAATATTCAACTGGGAAGTGAAAGGGAAGCAGAAGCAGGAAAGATGACACAGGAAAGACAAAACTATAAGCTTCTCACTTGCTTCATTAGAAGATGTGTATTGCCAGGATAAATATGCAATCATCTGATGTTACTCTGGGTTTCTCAATGTCTCTTCCATGATACTATCTCTTCCTATTCCCCCGGGGTTCAGGTTGAATTGACACCTCAGTTGCACTCTTATGTTTCAGATGTTTACATCACATAAATCTATCTTAGCACCTATTGAGGTGTTAAAATTTATCTCATTTGTTTAAGTGTTTTCCTTCACTCAGTAGATTATAAGCCCTTTATACACAGGGAAAAATCTTGTTTGTGGCATTACCACATGGAACTTAACAGACACCTGCAAGTATTTGTTGACTGCATAGATACTTAACATAGAAGAAAAGAGGGAATTACGAAAAAAGAGAATATACGGTGAGATTAAAAATGTGGTGAAAATCTACACCTAAAAATGATATATGTGTGTACAGATAAAGCAAATATGGCAAAATATTAAGAGTTATTGAATCTAGGTGAAGGGAATAAAGTGTTTATTGTATTGTTTCTTCACCTAATCTCTAGCCTAAAATATTTCAAATTTATAAATTGTAAAAATGTTTGAAAATAGTCCTTGAATTATTTCTTTAAATTGAGAGAGCTGTCTCTTTAAATGAGTGTTAAAATATGGAAACTTGAATTTCTATTATTTTTTATAAATTTTGCAATATATGATTTCCTTTTCTTACTTAGATATGTTTTGATTTCTGAAGAGACTTAGGGTTGCTTTTATAATGACAAGGCTATTTGAAACATAAAGAAAGAACTTGCACATTTCTGATTAAAAGCTCTTTTATTATAAAATATAAGTGTTGTTGGTTTGGTAGAATTGTTCAGATTGATTGATTATGCATATTTATCTAAATCTGAATTTCCACATTAATATCACTTGGGGAAAAAGCCATATATAATTTTGAAAATTCATTTTGTTTTCCTTAAATTTTCATTTGGTTACTTATAATGCTTAGGTATAAAATGGCAATTGAGATAATAATTGATGGTATTAATTTATCTTTCTGTCATATGAAGTCTATTCATCACCAGATTGATAGTTTATATAGAATTTTTCCTTTTAAACCTACAAAGTGGTTTCTAAAATCAGAGTATTTTTGTTTATGTATGTTTTTATTCTTTGCAAATATTTGTATCTCTCTTTTGAATATTTATTAGGGAACTTCCTAATCATATTACAGGAGAAATTTTTGTTGTTGTTATTCTATCTATATGCAATAGGAAATGTGATGTAATCCCTAACCCCCAAAATAAATAGGTATATAATCAATTTATTTTAACTTTTCATTTAGTTTATTGGGGACAGGCAATTTTCATGTATTCTATTGCTTAAAATGCAGTGTCATGTATATTTTTAAGACCCACCCTGACAGAATTTATGAAAATCCTTAAATTGTAAAGTTCTAATCCACTGAGTCAGTGACATCCTTTTGGAGGTGACAAGGCAAGTAGCACAGATCTCTCTGTAGCAAATATGTGGCCACTGTCTAATTTTCAAGTATAAATTTGGATGTTACCCAATATTTCATGTGTTGTTTTTGTTTTTGTTTTCTTTTTTCTTCTTTTCTTTTCTTTTCTTTTCTTTTCTTTTCTTTTCTTTTCTTTTCTTTTCTTTTCTTTTCTTTTCTTTTCTTTTTTCTTTTCCTTTCTTTTCCTTTCTCTTTCTTTCTTTCTTTCTTTCTTTCTTTCTTTCTTTCTTTTCTTCTTCTTCTTCTTCTTCTTCTTCTTCTTCTTCTTCTTCTTCTTCTTCTTCTTTTTCTTCTTCTTCTTATACTTCTTCTTCACAACTGGTTTCTAACCAAGGAAGACATTTTATCCCTCACAAAGCACCTGAACAATCAAAGGAAGCTTCCTCTAGGTAGCTTATTTAAATAGTTGTTGGCAAGCTTATCTTAATAGTTTGTTTTTTCTTATTCTCATGAAAGTTTTTCCTCTTTTTGTTACATTTTCTTTTTATACATTTCTCTTCATTTCTTGTTTGCTCTCTTATGGAGAACAGCCAGCTAACTTCTTCCTCATATTAACTTTGATTAACTTGAAAATGGTTCATTCAGTATTTATTGGGCTCTTGTTACATGTCAGGTACTAGTCTTGATAGAATACATTAGTGAGACAACAAAAACCCCTGTCTTCATGATGCTTACATATTAATGAGGGGAAGACAGATGATGTAGAATAATCATGGTTTAAAGTGCTTTATCTGGCATCACAGAAAAAGATAAATGCTATGGGGGGAGCAATATAAAGGAATTATTAGTGTGAGTGTAAGTGTGTGTGTGTATGTGGTGCGGGGGGAGTGTTGAAGTGTAGCTTTCAAGTTTTAAATAGGTTGATCATTGACTTAGTGACATTGGAGCAAAGCCTAGAGGCTGGGGGTGAGACATGCCTGGCATGTTCCAGGAATAACAGTGAGGGCAGTGTGAGATGCGACAGGGTGATATAGGAGATGAGTGGTCTTTTATCCTGCATGAAATGTGAAACCATTGAGTAGTTTAAAAGGACAACTATGGCTGCTGGTTTGAGAATAGCCTGGGGGAGGAGGCAAGAGAGAAGCAGAGAGACCAATTAGTTTATTATTCTAGGGGGGAAATGGTAGTGTGTTGGGCCAGAGTATTAATAGTGGAGGTGGTAAGAAGTTGTGTGACTGTAAATGTATTTTGAAGAGAACTTCCTGATGAACACAATATAGGGGGTATGTAAAGAGAGAAGACAATAAAATTTCTAAGTTATTAAAATGTTCCTTTGGCCTTTCTTCTGCAAGCCTGAATTACCCCCACAGATTCTTTTTAGGATTGCAGGATATGTTTCCACATCTTTACTATTTCCTATGGCTGTTTTATAAAAAAAAATTGTTTTACATTCTATTAAAATGTTCATTATAAGTGTGGGAAATAATTCCCATGAAGGTCTTACACCAGGGTAATAAAAAAGAAACTGGTTTCAATTTATAAAAATCCAGAAAGAGATAAACACTATGTTCTCTGACAGGTAATTGAGGAGAAAAATGGGGTTAGGTTTTGTTGGAAATTTCAGTTTTCATGAAAATGAATCATTGAGCATTAGTAGAAACTATCTTATTCCATTAGGCTGGATAAATACATGTCAGGATTCCTCTTAAGGAACGTCTGGCCCAGCCCTTTCATTCTCATCTATGCAGTGACTAACTATATTAAAATAATGACTCTTCTGGGTTGTTCCCATACAATAAAAGTTATTTACTAAGTATATTCAGTTCCACCTATGACAGAACATGAAAGATGTCCAATATTCTATACCTGACATATAGTAACTCTAGTATAGTAAACTTTAATATTTGTCATCAAAAGTAATGTTGTTTTGTAAAATACTAGTTTTTGAAAACATGAATGTGAGTAAATTAGGGAATAATTTTGGGAAAACATGATTTTAGCATGGTTATGCACACTTTTCCCACAAACCAAACCACATAGAAATACATAAAACACATACATGCATACAACTCAAACATCTTCCAATTAGCATTACCCTTGAAGATTGTATTTTCTTATCTTTTTACATTTGTTAATTTTTCTACAGTAAAGCGCGCGTGCACACACACACACACACACACACACACCTCATTGAACATGCTAGAAAAATCTAAGCATTGTGGTTCAAATCTGTACTTGAAGACCTTAAAGGGAAAACACCAAATCCTGCAGACATGGCTCCTTCAGGCATTAATAGTGGTTGGTACAGTGGTTATAAATGTCACTGCAGTTTCCAAAGTTTTCAGCTGTTGGGCCAAGTTTGACCACAGAGGAGAAAACCACCAAAGAATTTACAGCAGTGATACAGAAGTTATTTGAAGAAGAAGGTTGTACATTGGATCCAATTTTCAATATTGATGAAATAGGCATCTACCCATGCCTTGAATGACCTACATCTCAAAGACAGGAAAACCTATTCCAGGATTTAAGGCTGCTAAAGATTGTTAAGCTGTGATATTTAGTTTTCGCTGAACTGAAAATTTTGAGCCACATCTGCTGTTACAACTTTCTGTCTAATTTCAGATCAGCCTCCTTCCACCACTTCCCAGGACCTCACAAGTTGCACTCTTCCCAGCCCACTTCCAAAGCAATATTTATTGTAGTATTTATGCATTTCCTAACCATAAAGCACACATGCAACTCTGCCACGATATTTATTAGGTTCCTAATTTTTTTTCCTTATGATCACTGATGAAGATTTTGATTGTTGTGTCTGTAATCCCATTTTCCCCATAAGACATCTTGGGGAATCATCATGCTGCACAAAATGCATAGCACGATAGTTTTTAGGAAGTCATATATGGAATTATTTCAGAATGACAGTATGGGGCAATAGCATTATTTTTCCCTTCTTGAAACAATGGCAGTGTTAGCTATTAAGAATTGATATCAAATTGCTTGGTCTGCATGGTAGACTATCTTCTGTTCAGTTATAGGATTATAGAATGATATGGAATTTATGTAAATTAATTAAAATATGTCACTTAATGGGTCTCAGAGAGGTTTAATGACTTGCCTTCATCACACAGAAAGAGAATAACAGATCTAGGATCATAGCCTAAGGCATTTGACTTCTAGTTCAGTGCTCTTTCTCATTCAGATTGGTTTTAAACTGTAGTTCCCAGGCTAGGCCTTGAAACAGCACTACCAGCATCACCTTTAAAGTTGCTAGCAATGGGCTGAAACCGGTTTGGCTCAGTGGTAGAGCATCAGTCTGCGGACTGAAAGGTCCCGGGTTTGATTCCGATCAAGGGCATGTACATTGGTTGTGGGCACATCCCCAGTAGGGGGTGTGCAAGAGGCGGCTGGTCGATACTTTCTAGCTCTCTATCTCTCTCCCTTCCTCTCTGTAAAATATCAATTAAATATATTTTTAAAAGTTGCTAGCAATGGAAATTCAGTGGGCTGGGCCAGCAGTTCTCTAGGGTTCTAGGAGGCAACACTAAAGTTTGAGAACTACCGGCTTACAATAGGAACTACCAGTATCTCTGACCAAGGAGCCACAAAAATAATGACAGTGAATTTAAAATAGTAAGCAGTTTTGCCGAAACCAGTTTGGCTCAGTGGTAGAGCATCGGTCTGTGGACTGAAAGGTCCCGGGTTCGATTCTGGTCAAGGGCATGTACATTGGTTGCGGGCACATCCCCAGTGGGGGGTGTGCAAGAGGCACCTGGTCGATGTTTCTCTCTCATCAACGTTTCTGGCTCTCTATCTCTCTCCCTTCCTCTCTGTAAAATATCAATAAAATATATATTAAAAAAAAATAAAATAGTAAGCAGTTTTAGAAGGCCGGTTATATTATTCTTGTGATTTTCATAGATTCAAAGTGGTATTTAAAAGTATAGACAATTCTAAGATATTGGTTTTATCTATTGATATAAGTACATACAGCACAAACCAAAATACAAGGCAGAAACTAAACAATAATTTCCTGTTAGAGAATAGTTAGAAGACAGAAAAAGTGATTTTTTTCTGAATATGCATATTAACAGCAAGCCACTAAAAAGCACAAATATATGTAAAATATATGCATGTGAAAATCTATGTGTGTCTATAGTTATAATCTTGGAAACAACAAAATAGTAACAAAAGAAATAGTTTAGTCAGACTGAATATTTTATAGTTTTGAGAACTAGAAGGAGATACAGTTCAAACAGCTATGAATTGCCTTTCCTATTTTCTAAGCTGACCACTGAGGTAGGAAGTTATGTGAGCCAGGAAGATGGGGAACATTTCCCTAAGTTCTTTACAACCCACAGAATGCCAACAGCTAGTTTTAGTTCATATATGTGAGTATTTTGGGCCAGTTCAGAACTTTACTTAGGGAACTTAGAAACATGCATGTCAATCAAATGTCACTTAGGAGAGGCTTTAGATCTCCCATGGTTATACAGAAAAATAAAAGCATACTTTGTGATCATAATAAACTTTTCATTAGCTTTTCCCACTTATCCCATGGGGAGCAACTACAGGTCTTAATGACAAGTTGAAGACTAGAAGTGTCAGGGGAATAACTCAGCTCAGAGTGCAATCTATGATGTTTCTGGAACTGCAGTCACACTCGCTGGCCTCCTGGTGGCTTTGTGCCTGACACCTAACCTCTTGGTGGTTCCATTTCCTCATCTGTACAATGGGGACAATGTAACTTCCCTCATGGGTTCTAGTGAGGATGAAATGAAGGCAAGTTGTAAAGCCCCAGGATCTAAGTTATCACCATGATGTAAATACTTCCAATGAGTATGATAATAATAATAATTATTATTATTATTTTGCCTCTGTCTAATTTTCTGAGGGCATTAATTTCTAAATAGTCTCTTTGGGATTAGTGGTGCCATTTTTATTTCATTGGTTATGCCTTTCTATTTGGTATTTCTATTATTTATGTACTAGTTATTTCCCCCCTAGGCTATAATTTCCTGAGGACAGGGCTCACTGCATTTAAAAAACGTGTCTTTATGTAGCAGGTGCTCAATAAACATGTGTCAGATGAGTGAGAGAATAGAGAAGTTAATATGGGCCTTGGAAGTAAATATAGAATATTCTAGCAATTAACTTGCTGATTGAAGAACTTTTTTGTTGTTGTTGTTCATGTCTTTTATTAACCCAAATACAATTACTTGTCTTCTGGTTTGTTGAAGCAATAGATCAGACAGCATTTTACACAATAATGGCTGTCAAAGTGGCTGGCCATGAAAACTCCAGCACCACATTCATTGGAAGGACACTCTCGGCGAATGCGACTGATTTTGCCATTCTCATCCACTGTAGTATTTCAGGACAGCCAGCTTAACCTTCTTTCTCTTATGCTTGTTCTTCTTGGGAGTAGTGTAAGACTTCTTCTTCCTTTTCTTGGCACCACCACGAAGTCTCAGCACAAGATGAAGCGTGGACTCCTTTTGAATGTTGTAGTCAGACAAAGTACGCCCATTTTCCAGTTTTTTGCCAGCAAAGATGAGTCTTTGCTGATCAGGAGGAATTCCATCCTTATCCTGGATCTTGGCCTTTACATTTTCTTTCGTATCCAAGGGTTCAACTTTGAGAGTGATGGTCTTCTCCGTGAGGGTTTTCACGAAAATCTGCATATTGCCAGGGACTCCACTGCAGATGGCGGATTGGAAAGCTGAAGAACCTTTATGCTTAGACCAGCAGTTCAGGAAGTGGGCACACTGAATAAATGTCAACTTGAATATGAACTAAAATAAAGGATAGAGATGTGAGCACATGAACAAATGCCTTGTTACTTAGGTTATTAGTTTATGCTTTATAAACTACTAGAGGCCTGGTGCATGAAATTCGTGTACAGGGGTTCCTCA
Organism: Vespertilio murinus; assembly: GCA_963924515.1. Lineage (NCBI taxonomy): Eukaryota > Metazoa > Chordata > Mammalia > Chiroptera > Vespertilionidae > Vespertilio > Vespertilio murinus. The sequence continues at coordinate 81,827,486 of OZ004706.1, forward strand.
GCTCAACCTGCACCCTCTACAATCCAGGATCTCTCAGGGGATGTCCTACTGATGGCTTAGGCCCACTTCCATGGTTCTATGCTCTCTGTGGGGCCTGGGGGTTTCACTACAGCCAGAGACATGAAACCCCATGCTCTGCTGTCTACTCTCTGCCTGCCACTGCCATGTGAAGGAAGCCCCAATATGCAGTGTGCTCTGTCTGCCAGGCCTTGGGGCTTTGCTGACACTGACACACTAAGGAAGCCACTATACCCTATTGTCCTGGCTCTGTCTGCTGGGCCTGGGGGTGTTCCCACCACCTTTGCACTAAGGAAGCCCCCAAGCCCTGCTGTCCAGGCTCTGTCTGCTGTGTCTGGGGGGCAGATCCAGTCTTGTTTCTCAGTCCGCATGAACCCCTGTGGGGCTGACAGGCCCAGACGCTGCAGCACCAGTGAGCAGGAAGTCTGGATCTGCCCCCTCCTGCGGATTACCACTTGATTACCTCCAGCCTGTCTGGGCTCTGTCTGCCCACTGCTTGGTCCATAAGGGGCTGAGGAGCCCAGATGTTGCAGCACCAGTGGAGTAGGAAGGCTGGATCAGCCCCCTCAGGCCGACAGGCTCAGATACTCTAGCAGCAGGACTGAGGGACTGGGCGCCACCATCTTGTGGCTATGGGGGCCTCCATTTTTGTCGCAGAGTGATAGTTAATTTGCATATTACTCTTTTATTAGATAGGATGTTAGGTAAAATTCATATTAAATATATTTTATTGATCTTTTACAGAAAGGAAGAGAGAGGGATCAAGAGTTAGAAACATCGATGTGAGAGAATCATTAATTAGCTGCCTCTTGCACACCCCCTACTGGAGATGTGCCCGCAACCAAGGTACATGCCCTTGTCTGGAACTGAACCTGGGACCTATCAGTCCACAGGCCGATGCTCTATCCACTGAGCCAAACCGGTTTCCACTGAAATTCATTTTAATGATGAAAATGGCAAAGTTGGAGCTTGGAAGGAACAAATGGGTTTCATGAAAAGGCACTAAAAGGAACTTTGCAGCTCTGAGTAGAACATATTTTAATGCTCTATTCAAATTAGCTGATAAACATGGTAGCTATTTATTAGGGTCTTTTTATGAGTTTTTGGATGAAGATAAACAAATCCTATATAATGAGGCTAATATGCAAATTGTCCCCTCAAACCAGGAGTTCGACCAGGAGGTGGAGCTGGCCAGCCAACAGCCTGAGGCCCCTTACCCCTGCTGGCTGGATCTCACCCGTGCATGAATTCATGCACTGCCACCCCTCTCCCTCCCTCTCTATCTATCTATCTATCTATCTATCTATCTATCTATCTATCTACCTATAGATAGATATAGAGGCCCATGCATGAAATTCGTGCATGACTGAGGGAGTCCCTCAGCTTGGCCTGCACCCTCTTTAATTCCAGACCCCTCAGGGGATGACCCTGTGTGATGGGTCCTAAACTGGCAGTGGGACATCCCTCTTGCAATCCGGGACAACTGGATCCTAACCACTCACCTGCCTGCCTGCTTGATCACCCTTAGCCACTCTACCTGCCTGCCTGATTGTCCCGAACTACTTCTGCTTGCTCGCCTGATCACTCCTTAACTGTCCCCCTGCTGGCCTGATTGCCCCCTAGCTGCCCCCCCCCCTGCTGCCTGGCCATCCCCTAACTGCCCATCTGCTGACCTGGCCGCCCTCTAATTGCTCTCCTGCCAGCCTGATCACCCCTAACTGCCACTCTGGCTTTGTTGGGAAGGAAGTTGGATGTCCGGAAGATGTCTGGTTGACCTGGTCAAATTTGCATACTACCCTTTTATTAGTATAGATACATCATATTTCTTTTGAGTTTTTATTAAAAGGTAATAAAGAATTAATTAGATGCATATAGGGTGGGAGAAAAGGTATGCAAATAGGAGATGACAACAAAATTTGTTGAAAATGAATTATCATTGGATCATGAAGCAGGATAAGAAAAGTAATAGCCTCAGGAGGTGGATAGAGGAGAGGGAGTTAGCATACCCAGCACAATCCCAAAGAGTTGGCCAGAAGAACAGAGTGGATCTGCAAATACAAGGTTTATTTTAAAGTTGAGAACAAAATCAAAGTTCTCTCCTACCACCTCTACTAGCAAATATGACTGAGATTTTCCTTAATAATTGTTCTTGTGACTGTTTATTTTGTTGTTGTTCTGTTTATTTTCATTTGGTTTAATAACTTGCCTGAACTTAATCTGTTGGATCCATTTTTTCCTCCTTCACGTGGCTACTGATGTTTCTGCTCAGTTTTAAGAAGCATTAATGTTTAAGATTTAGTAGCTCTCTGGGTCTGCATAGCTCACTAGTCATCAATGGGTGTTCACAAACACCTTCAGCCAGTAAGCTTTCCATTGTCTGCTGATGGATCTGTACATGGGGTTGGAAACACATTACAAATTCAGACAGTTGTCAAATGTTCAGATTTACCTTCTGCTGGGTCCCTCTTGGAAGTTTCCTGCAGATCTGCACAGCATCCAAGTCAACTGGGGATATGTAGATAACCAGAGCCCTCTTGAGTCTTCTCTGTACGTGTGCACGGTCTCCTGGATAGCAGGGATCTGTGGAGTACCTCCATCCCTTCTTTGGCTCTCTCATTCTCAGGTTCTCCTTGTCAAATTCTGATTAGTCAAGTGGTTTACTGCCCACTCCAAGTGAGACTGCAACTCAGGGTAATAGAGCCATGGGCCATTGTTATTTGTTTCCCACTGTGTCTGCTACTTTCATCCACAATGCAATTGGGTATGGTTTTTCTGTTCACAGTACCAAATTAGTTCATTCCTCTCTAGCAGCAAAATTGCTGTTTTTTATAGCCAGCCCTTCATTGGAAGTGCTTCACCACTGGCCCATCTGAAACATTGTAAGGGGGAACTGTGATATAGGCACATATTTGGTCAATAATGCCGCAGACACCCCAGTTCTTAATTTCTGCAGTTCATCCATGAACTAATATTTCTTCTTTTTTAAAAAAAATTTTGGTTAATCTTCACCCAAAGATATTTTCTCAATTGATTTTTAGAGATAGTGGGGAGAAGTGGGGAGGGAGAACATCAAAGTGAGATAGACACATCGATTGATTGCTTCCTACACATTCTCCAACCAGGGCCAGGGATTGAACCTTCAACCCAGGTATGTGCCCTTGGCCAGGAATTGAACCTGACCCTCAGTGTGGGGGTCAATCCTCTAACCACTGAGCAATACTGGCGAGAGTGCAAGAACTAATATTTTTATATAGAATTAGTTTATTACATTAAATTTTTTAATATAAGGTAGTAATTTTTATTGTGCCAAAGGCATTTCTAAGTAATTATAGCTATTTTGTTTTTTGTTTTTTGTTTTTTTTAGTTCACTCTAGGTCTTCACCACCCAACTGTCTATGTCCATAGGTAATGCATATATACATATAAGAGCTTTGGTTAATATCCTCATCACCCCTCTCCTTTCCTCTGAGATTTGTCAGTCTGTTCCATGTTTTCATGCCTCTGGTTCTATTTTAAACAGCTCATTATATTTCTTGTTTGTTTATTTTGTTTTTTAGATATACTTGTTGATATATATGTATTTATTGCCATTTTATTATTCATATTTCTTCTGCTCCTCCTCCTCCTCTTGAATACACTTCAAGATTTCATGTAGTACTGGTTTGTTGGTAATGAGCTCCTTTAGCTTTTTTTAAAAATTGTCTATGAAGTTCTTTATCTGTCCTTTAACTGTAAATTATAGCTTTTCTGGGTAGAGTAATCTTGGTTATAGGTCCTTGCTATTCATCATTTTGAATATTTCTTGCCACTCCCTTTTGGCCTGTAAAGTTTCTGTTGAGAAATAAGTTGGAAATCATATGGGTACTCTTCTGTAGGTAACAGCTTTTTTCTTGCTGCTTTTAAGAGTCTCTCTTTGTCTTTAAGCATTGGCATTTTAATTACGATGTGCATTGGTGTGTACCTCTTTGGGTTCTTCTTATTTGGGACTCTCTATGCTTCCTGGACTTGTGAGTCTACTTCTTTCACCTAGTAGGGGAAGTTTTCTGTCATTATTTCCTCAAATAGGTTTTAATATCTTTCTCTCACTCTTCTCCTTCTGGCACCCCCATAATGCAAATGTTGGTACTTTTGATGTTGTCCCAGAGGCTTCTAAATCTATCTTCATATTTTTATGTTCTTTTATGCTCTGATTGGGTGTTTTTTGGTTCTTCATATTCCAAGTCAATTTGATTCCTGAAATCCTCTACTCTACTATTAACTCTGTAAATTATTCTTTATTATAGTTAACATTTGCTTAATTTCTGGCTGGTTGTCATTTTCACTAATTTCCTTGAAATTATCACTAAGATCCTTGAAATTCACACTAAGATCCTTGAATGTCTCAGTAAGTTCCTGGAAACTCCATTAAGATCCTTGAGCAATCAAATAACCATTGTTTCAAATTCTGTATCTAGTAGTTTGCTTGCTTCCATTTCATTGTTTTTTTTTTTTTCTGGAGATTTCTTCTGTTCTTTCATTTGTGACATGTTTATTTGTTTCCACATTTTGGCTGACTCATTGTATTTATTTCTGTGTATTAGGTAGAGCTGCAATGTCTCCTAGAATCTGTAGAGAGGCCTTGTGTAGTAGATGGCCTATAGGGCCTAGTATATCAGTCTTTCCAGTCTCCTGAGCTGGACACACTAGGTACACTCCTGTGTAGGTTGTGTACACAGTTTTATTGTAGTTGAGCCTTGATTGCTGTTGTGTCACAGGGTGTCACTTGGAGTAATTGACCTCCAGGCCAATTGGCTATGAATATCAGCTGCAACTATACCCCTGTGGAGCAGGACTTTCCTCCCTTCTCACCACCCCATTTATTCCCAGTTGCCCAACTTTAGATTTCCAATGAGCAGGTCCCTCAGGCATGAGCCTGTGTTGAGCAGGGATTTTTATTTTTTTAATGAATTATAGTTGATTATAGTTGATTAACTTGTTGACATTTTAGGGGAATAGGCCAAGAATTCTCTCCCATCTCTGTCAGCAGCCTGGCTTCTGCCACTGCCACTCCCATGTGCTGATGGTGCTGGCCCCGCTTGCACCCACTGATGGTACAGAACAACTAGGGCCAGCTCCAGCAGCAGGTGTGAGCAGGGCTGGCACTATTACTGGGGGCGAGTGGCAGCTGCTGTCCCAATCACCCCTCAGGAGCAGGGGGAGGTGGAGAAGCCCTCAGGGGTGATCGGGGCTGGCAGCTGCCACTCACACCCACTGAGGGCACCAAGCAATCGGGACTGGTGCTGGGCGCCAGCAGCAGGTGTGAGCAGGGCCATCACTGGCAGTGGGTGCGAGTGGTGACTGCTTGCCCCGATCAACCCTTAGGAGCAGGGGGACATGGAGAAGCCCTGAGGGGCGATCAGGGCTGGCTGCCACCGCTTCGACCTGCTGATGGTGCTGAGTGATTGGGGCCTGTGCCTGGCACTGTCAGGTGTGAGTATGGGGTGGGACCACAGCATTCTGGAGCAAAGGATTTTCAGTAAGCACCAGGAGGCTTGCCCCAATGACAGCAACTGGCACCCCACCTTGGTCTGGCACTCCCACTCACTTGCTCCATCATCCTTCCACAGCCAACACCAGCATGTTCCATGCTCTACCACCTGTTGCCGATACCCGCCATGTTCTGTGTATGTCCCTTGGTGGTCAGCACACATCATAGCAACTAGTTGTTCTATAGTTCGGTTGTTTCACTATTCGATCTATTTGCATATTAGGGTTTTATATATATAGATTGTCAATTTGTGACAGTTGCAAAACTGGACCCTAATTTTTAAAAAGATAAACTTACTATGACTCCCTAAAATAGTCAAAAGCAAGTTTTCATCACAACTTTAATACAATTTAATTGGTCACATTTTTGGCATAAAAACAGAAACTTTAGGTTATCAAGATCAAGTCTGAGGTTTTCCTAGAGATTACTTTTTAAAACATTTTGTGACTATCCAGACTCAGTTTATTTGATGTCAGCTAAATAAACAACAACAACAATAATAAAAACAAAACACCAAATCAAATCCTATTTGACTCTATGCTTGGATTTTTTTTTGTACCATTACATAGCATTACAGCAATAAGCTCTTCAACCCCAAAGTGCTTAATATGTGTTATGGTGGGGCCAATTTATTCTAGTTTTAAAGTATTATTATTTTCTTTTTCAGAGGAACTTGATTTAAATTTGTGCATTGCCAAGGGCAAGGAGCCAAGAACATGGATAGAGAGGTAAGATTGATACAGCAGGAATCCCCTCTATGACTTTTTTCCCTTTAAAAGCAGCCTTTTAAGCTCCATTTTTCATAATAATATCCATTGAGAGATAGTATAAAAGTGAGTAGAAATTTAGTCTCCTTTGTAGCACTCACGGGTAAAGAGGATGATTAACGAGTGTAGCAGACAATGTCAGAGAAAAAGAGAATCCATAGAACTTAAACAAAAGAGCATTCAGAATTTCCGAGGATTCCCAGGGCCCATAGTAGGCCCTCCTTGTGCCTGTCCACTGTTTCTGTTTTTTGAGTAGATTTATAAACACAGTACCACATATTTTCATGTGGCTTATTGCCCACGGCAGAATTAGATTTACTGCACCGAAACTGTGAAGCTTGTGAGTTTTGGGCAAGGGCTACAGTGAAGTAAGTAGTGTAATTGTTTTTGTGGAGTGACCGTGGGACCTCCTCTGTTCTGAATTACACAGGGCTCAACCCTTTGACCTAACCAGATTCAGCAATGGCTGGCAGAACTCCGAAAGCTGTGCTGAAAGGGTCCATCACTGACAAACTGGAATGTTATCTGTCAGGCAAGATGTGGGCCAACAACCACATAAAACTATCGTAATTACTAGTGAGACCACGTTGTGATCACCTCAACTTCATTTAACCCATCATCATATCATCATTATTTCAGCATGAAGCGCCAGGGTGGGAAAATTTTGGAAGCCAAATGTAGCATGGATAACTTTCATTAACAGACATTTTACTAAATTTTGGAACATCTTCAAGGATATTTTGCCAAATTATCCAAACATATGATTATGATTTTTAAAAATTACGTAAGGTTTGAGAAATGCTATAAGCTATAATTAAAGTTTTTTATCTCAATGAGTTGAATTTAAAGTCTTTACAAATAGATAATAGCCCACTGATATATTTCCTCAAAGCAATTAATACTAAGGGACATGCAGAGAAATTCTAGTAAAGGTTAGAGAGAATTATGTGTGCTGATATTTTTGCATTTATGGAGAATTTATCTATATCTATGTATGATTTTAAAATCATCCACTTGGAATTTTATTTTCAATTCAGTTGATTAGATTTTAAACAGCAGTATAAGAGAGAACTGTGGTTTACTTTCAGGGACTTGACATTATTTTCCAAATTAGTTATGTTTCTGAAACATGCCTGTAATTTTATGCACACACACACACACACACACACACACACACACACACACACAAATACACACCCAATTTTACAAATTAAAGTCCTCTATAGGTATTTTACACTTACAACAAATGGGAAATAATTTAGCATTTACATTTTTCTTTCTCATCTGTGGCAACTTGGGTTTAATATTAATTCTATTCTTAGCTACATGACATTTAAAATTTCTTTAAAGAATGAGCAACTTGCCGAAACCGGTTTGGCTCCGTGGTAGAGCGTCGGTCTGCGGACTGAAAGGTCCCAGGTTCGATTCCGGTCAAGGGCATGTACATTGGTTGCGGGCACATCCCCGGTAGGGGGTGTGCAAGAGGCAGCTGGTCGATGTTTCTCTCTCATCGACATTTCTAGCTCTCTATCTCTCTCCCTTCCTTTCTGTAAAATATCAATAAAATATATTATAAAAAAAAAAAAAAAAAAAAAAGAATGAGCAACTTTAACTACAATTTTAAGACATTTTATTTTTTAACTCTAAGGACTTCAAAGCATGAGCAGGGGTAGGTCTCCATGATATCATTTACAAATAAAAAAGAAATCACTATAATACCCTATAAAGCCTCTTTAAAAAAACGGCATTTAGCCCTACCTTTATTCTCATTAGCATTGAAGAGTTTGCTCTCCCCATTAGCTAACATGGAATACTCAGAGCAGACAGGTGCAAATTGCAAGCTGTTTCACTTTGGCTGTTATCCTCTAAATCGACGAAGTAATAGACTGGGAGAACAAAAAAGGTTCCAGCTCAAGCTGCATAAATGCAGTCGTAACAAGGACACAGCAGCTGGCTAGGAGAAGTCAATGCAGCAAATACTAAATATTATCTTTATGCCACTTGCCAAGGAAAATGACTTCAATAACACCCTACCTTTTATTATTGAAATGATGTTCCTTCAACATTATTTGGCTTCATTGTGAAGGTGACACTATGGCGGAAGCAATGGCAACAGAAGCCAACGTACCTGCTCCTGTTTAGCATCATTACACTCCTCTCAGTGATTCAGGCATGATTAGCTTCCTGGAGGTGGACCAGATTGACAGGATTTTTATCTAGGTCTTTTTTTTTTTTTTGCTGATTTAAGCAAAGCCCCCTGAGCAGTGAAACAACAAAAAGAATCACCACCACCCCTTTCTTGCCAATGTATGAATCTGCTGAGCTAGTCTGCAAAAAAAAACCAAAACAAAACAAACAACAAAAAAAACCCCCACAGTTGTTCGTAGTAGAAACACCTACATTTACTTCATGGGAGAGACATGCCATGCTAAAGTGTTTAGGAATCTAAGGAATGTGCTTCTGGAAAGGGATCCTAACTTGGTCATTCCAAAGTTGCTTCTCTGTGTGACTTCACAGTGTGGGCCGGAACTGCTGTCTGGAAGACGCAGCTTTAACTCCAAGGCCGCTGACTAGGACCCACTGTGTGATCTTACTGTGCACTCAAGGGGAGGGAGACAGCCCCTTGTTTACTCCTGGACTGAAGAAAACAGCTAGACACAAATGAGGGCTGACGGTTTCATGAAGCACCATTGGTTGATCCCAGATGCAATCTGACTGCCCTGAACGGAGCGATGATCTGTGCAGTATGCAGAATTCACTTTCTGGCTGGTCTGTGCCCAACAGGCTCGGGGCAGCGCTGCCTGCGCCCCTGGCCATGGTTTTGAGTGCAAACAGAGCTGAGCACTGCGCTGTGGGACCCGATTTCTTCTGACAACAATCACATTCTTTTAAAAGCTTCATAGTTTTGCTTGTCATTGGTTATAAATGAATTTGTGGTGGTTGGTTGTGTTCGCTACTCTATCATAGGTTTCTTTTCACGTTGAGAGTGTAGGAATCAAAAGAAATTTGTTGGTTTTTAATGAAAAGGAAAATATCGAAAACACTGTTGGTTCTTACACATTTTAGGCAGTTTTACTCTTTTCACTTTAAACCATAAAATTTGTTTTCATCCACACTATATATTATAGTTAACATGATATATTAACTATATTATTAGAATTGTATTATCAGAAATTGCTCATTTAAGGTTAGATCATATTATATCAATTAAATAGCAGTGTGAAGGGAAAAAGCCAAAGAGTTTGCTCATAGTAATTTTAGTGAAGATTGTAAATATTTTACTTTTTTCCCCAGAAATAAGCATACCGTATTTGCCGGCGTATAAGACGACTGGGTGTATAAGACGACCCCCTAACATTTCCACTAAAAATACAGTTTGTTATATACTCGCCGTATAAGACTACCCCCCACTTGGAGGCATATTTTTCAGGGCCAAAAAGTCATCTTATACGCCGGCAAATACGGTATATTAATGAGGAGGAAGATACTGATGACTAAATTTTGTTTCTTATTCATAATTTGAAGTACAATATAGGTATTTAATAAGTTAATGTGGATATATTAAAAGTAATAACATTACTCAAACAAACTAACTTAAGTGGTAATGAATGAAGGAATTGATTAAAATATGAGTGAAGGCTTATTTTGTATGAGCTAAAGAGATAAAATCCTATTAAGAAAGAAGGAATCTACTTAAAAAGTGGCCTGGAGTGGGGGTGAGGTGTGGGGTAGGGGAGCAATTTACACGCTGAAAGATGCTCATGAGTGAAGGAGGGAAAGAAGGAGAAAGTTGACAAAAGAGAAATCAGAAATCACTTTCAATTTACTCTTGGCCACGTGTTAGAAGTAAAGAGGTCACAGAATATAAACCCTCACTTGGCAATCTTCTCAAAGAATTGATCTCTCATGCATACAATCAGACTTTGCTTTTCTTTTAAATATGTGAACTTGTGAAAATACCATTGATACCTTTTTACCAATAGAGGGCAAGTACAAAATTTCATTTGAAGTCCTTAGTAAGGAAATGCAGTCTATTAATAGGCCACATCCATCTATTTAAAAGCATGTTTAACTCAATCTAAAAGGAGTGAAGTACCAAAATTACTGAACCATGTCAAGAAAACCAGTATCTACTGTTAACTCCGATGGAGCCCATGGCAGAAACAGTGACAACCTTTCTTAATGAAATTAAGGAACATTTAGTGCAGTTGTCAACTGCTGGTTTTAAAAGCTTACTGAGTTTTTAAGGTTGTAGTTTAATATTTTTGTCTGAAAAATGGATAAAGTATGCAGGTTAGTATAATTTATTTTCTATTGTTATTGAAGCATATTTAATGTGTGAGCATATAATTATACATTTTAGTAATTTTTAGGATTTATCTTAGATTTTGAGAAAACCTTCTAGATGTTATTTGTATTTTTTAAATGGAGCAATTACACAGAATATATTAT